>JBBUKS010000065.1:5022284-5064453 GCA_038050645.1 Hedychium gardnerianum
GCCATCCAGGATTGTATGTGCTGGAATAGGGGTTATTTGGCCTCGAATTGAAGTTATTAAGTGCATCAACATGCTCTATCTGACCCCCTTGCATAGTTGCTAGAACCAAGCAATTTTCTCAAATATGGCCTAAATTTTCACAAATTTCATAAGATATGTTAATAACATTAACTTGGTTTACATTAAATCAATCAAGTCTCTTGTTCATTGCATCTAATCGTGCAGTCATAAAGTCCACAGAGTTTACCGAGTGCATCCCTGGAGTTGACACGAGAACACTCCTCTCAGCAGCCCATTGATGATGGTTGAAGGCTACACTTTCAATAATGTCTTCGGCTTCCTCTAGCATTTTGTTCATGAAAGCTCCCCGGTGGACAAATCAAGTGATACCTTGTTAGCATATGAAATTTCATTATAGAATGTATGCAGCCACCTTTCAAGCCCATGGTGTGGGCATTGCTACAATAGGCTCTTCTAGCGATCTCATGCCTCAAATAGTGACTCTCCATCTTTTTGTATAAAATTGTGATAAGGTGATGCATATGAGTAGTCTTGCTAGGTGGGTAAAATTTGCTTAGAAATTTCAATTCGCACTGCTCCCAAGTTGTGATGCTCTCCGGAGGAAGTGATGTAAACCAAATTTTTGCTTTGTCTCTCAATGAGAATGTGAATAACATCAATTTTATAGCATCGGCAGGAACCCTATTTTGTTTGTATGTTGCACAAATTTCTAGAAAAATCGCCAAATGTAAATTTGGATCTTCCATGGGAGTTTCTCCAAATTGTCACTACTGCACCATCATATCAAGGTCGTCTTCAATTCAAAGTTGTTTTCCTAAATTGAAGGTCTTACAATACTAGATCTTAGCCCAATCAAATTTAGGGCTACGTAATCTCTAAGTAAATGGTTGTTGTTTGCTATAGCAAGATTATGGGGTGTCTGATTTTGATCCATTGTTCTTTGCTTAGTTAGTCTTCGATGAAACGTTTGATCAATTTTTGAATCAAATGACAATAAATCCCCTAACCTTGTAGACATTTGCAAGTACTAGATTGATTTTCCTTAAAATGAAAGGAAACAATGCTAAGAAATGTGAAAACAAATACAAATGCAAAAAAATAAACAAAAATAATCTAATCTAATCAATTTATTATTCACTAATATTAACCAAAACTACTCCCCGGCAATGGCGCCAAAAACTTGATGTGGTGCAATCTGCAAGTGCACGGAGTGTCGTCAAGTAATAAAAAGATCTAATCCATAGGGAATGATGGTCAAGTACTAATATACTAAGCAAATCCAATTGTCTAAACTAATCGTAGGTTTGGTTGGTTCAAGAACAAAAGGATCAAGGAAAGAAAATAGAGAATCAAGTGAAGGAAAAGAGAACTAAGCTAGAGTAAGTAAAGAAGAGAAAGGAAGAGTGATCCGAGAGAGAATTTGTGGGAAAAGTGATTTCAGGACTTCGGTTTCACCTAAATGATTGTAAACTCTAAATATATGTTTGATTTCCTATCCTCAATGGTGATTTATGTAGGTAGACCATCCTATGTATCCGATGTGAACATTTGGAACTACACCAATATTTCAATTCCAATTGTCCTCTACCTTCAAAGCGACAGAGTTGAGGGGTTGTTTTCCTAAGGAGTTCCCTCTCACATGATCCCACAACCCCTGAGATACCTACTCTTACTGTATGGCTATGAATTTGAATTGATCGGTTAAGATCTAAGACAATCTATTACTCCTTGTGGTATACCGAACTACTTTTGTAGATGACTCTCCATGTCTCAAGGTTCTACTAGTCGGAGGATTGGGTTCTCCTTTCAGTCCTTCTCTGAATCCTCGTGGAATATGAATCTTGTGCTTTTGACATCAAGATTGTGTTAAATCAGTAGATCTGGACCATAATCACACATATCATTGGAAAAGAATAATTCAAACTCTATAGATTAAACAAGTAGAGTCTACATATCAATAAGACTACTCTCTAATCCTAGAATCAAGAGTCTACTCCATGAAATTGGAGTTACAACCAGAAAACATCAGGAATGCAAGTTGCAATCAAGACAATTCAGAAAAGAGAAAGAAAAGCTTTGTCTCGATGTAGTGGCTTGTCTCCGATTGATCTTTGATACAAATTCAGGGCGTTGAGCATCGAAATGTCCTTGAATCTCCTCTCCATAGTCTTCTTGGGGCCCTTGGACGACACTCAATCAGAATCCCCCTTTTAGATCTGAAACTTGGCTTAAATAGGTGAATCTCCAGGTGCCCAACATGGGCCATGCCCACCGGCACAACCCCACCGTGTCGGCGGGCAGCGAGCGGCGGCACGGGTCATGCCGGTTAGCACGGCCTGCTCATGGCAGAATGGAGTTTTGCAGGTCTCTAGCACATGCCCTTTGTGTCGCTTATTGTATCTACCGGAAAGTCCGGCACGACTCGTGGTGAACACTGGACGAGTTTGCGTCTTTGTCACGACCCTTGCCAATTGGCATGGGCCCCCCGTGTTGAACATGGTGAACTCCTGGCGATTAGGTACGACCCGTGCTGGCTGGCACGGGCAGTTTGTGGCGGGCGCTCATAAGGTATGAAGGTTGGAGCACTGTGATCTTCAAATTCTCGGCATGACCCCACCAGTTTGGTCACGGAACGTGTCCATGGGTCATGGCAGCTGTTTTTCCTTTGGGAAGTTGTCTCCAAATCTCATTTTGACTCCTTTTTGCACACTATCAAAAAAATACATAAAAGAAGCTCTCTGAACTAGAATAGTATCAAAATAAAGCATAAACAAGTGATAACATAGATTAAATACTCAATACATGAGATAAAATGTGTACTAAACTATGATAAAAACCTATATGAAATACACATATCAAAATCCTCTAGACCAAATCTTTGTTTGTCCTCAAGCAAACATCAATATCTAGAACACATGCGAATGATGATATCTCAAACTCAATTAGTTCATCTAATCCAATTAAGTAATATTACCATAAAGAAAAGATACTAGATTAGTTTACCAAGCCTACAAGAAAGTTAAAGTGCATAGTTTGCTCCTAGAGTTTTCAAGTTCCGATCTAAGTCAAGTCGTCATCCTATCATGTTCCCAAGGTTTCCAGCATTAGAGACTTACTTTCCATATGCAAGGTTCGTTCCCTCTTCCCAACACAAAGTCTCAAAGGAGTACTCGGTATCAAGAGAAATCTAATAGTTATTTATCCAGTAACCTAACTCGATCTCAAAGGGATAACATATTAGTTTTCACTCACGACAACTATTTTTTATGATCTCTTATTTATTTATTCTTCACTTTTATTCTTTTATTCTTTTCTTTTTCTCTTTTTTTCTTTCTTTTTCTCTCTTTTGTGCAACACTTGCATCAAGAACTCTTTTTAAGTTTGAGGTCAGATTTTTCTAAATGAACTGACAAGAACCAAGGTTATCCAGTAACTAAAATATTGAGAGATTGTCACCTATGGTTACCAAGGTACTAGTCTGACAAGTTGAATAATGACTACGTCGTACTAAATTAATTTTTTGAAAGCAAAACATAAGTGAAGTGAAATATTTTAACTATCAAGTAGGCTATTGGTGAAATATCATCAACTCAACAATGCTTTCATGATCTTACTAAAAGATAAGGAGAATATGAATAACCAGAAATTTAAAATGTGCATTCACATGGTATTATCAAAATTCTACTCAAAGGACAAGTCTATTCATGCATGCTTCAAGTTGACAACCAAAAAAATTAAATCTAACAAAACAAAATATGTTGAATAAAAATAACTACTAAACAAACAAACTTTGACAAAGCATCATAAAAAGGCACACTGGACAATACCAACAAAAATAAAACAAACTAACCCCAAAAGTGAGGCTCTCCTCCAATAAAATCTAATCAACATGGAGGAGGAGGAGGAAATTAAGGAAGGGGAGGCATGTCAAAATTTCCAGGTACTTGGGAAGAAAGGTTACAATGTCATTGATACAAATGATCTATCTGAGATGCTGTATTATCTTCTGCTCCCCTATTATCTTCTTCCCTTCCCCATTGTTGACATTATTCAAACATAAACTACCTCACCTCACTCTGAAATTGCCTCTAATATTGCCTAAGGTTGCCTCTTCCTGCCTCCTTCTTGCCTCATCTTGAAAATATAATTCGGCCTCATCATAGTGCATCTCTGTCTTCTAAAAATATCTTGTGAGGTCATCTAGTCCACTGCTCTATTGGCCCCATTGTTGCTCCATATTCTTCCTTATTACAACCTATTCTACATGGATATTATCAAGGCTTGCATGAAAAATAGTAAAATCATACATAGAAGGGCCTAAAGGATGCTCATGATAAAAAAAAAGAAGGTCTAACCGGTTTTGTGTTTAAAGTAGTGGACTCATCCCTGAATACCAGTGGTTCTTCTCTCTCTATAGGTGATCTCTCCCTATTAGGGTGGACTACTGGTATATGTGGCATCTATGAAGGAGGCAAGTGTGGTTCATTAGATGGAAGAATTGGTGGGATTCACTATAACCTCCAATTTTTTGGGTTGGTGATTGTGGTGTAATCAGTGTTGTATAGTTTAAATGGCGTGTGATTTTTCATGACAAAAGCAAATGACTCACCATCACGAATAAACATCCTAGAAGATAAATATACCCCTATGTGTATACTTGAACTCCCTTCCACGCTCTCTAACTCACTCAAATCATACTTGAGGTTTACATCTATATGGGAAATGAGCCCACCAACCATTATTGTTGTTGAAGGGGCTTTCCCGACTTTAACAAGATGACTAATAAAATGAGAGCCAAAGTCGATGCTCTTTTCATTCGGCATACACCATAGGCATAGAAGTTCACTTAGCCTCACAACCCCTTCACTATCTCCTCTTCCAAAAATTATATTTGCCATTACTTTATGGAGGTAGTAGAATATGAGATTTTGTAACTGAGAGACTTTTGCTTTTGAAGGATCATATTCATTTAATCCTGTCAATTCCCCCCAAAACTCTTTTTCCCTAAAACCCTTGGGTAATCTTCTTTCCCCTCTGGCCGAAAATCCGAAATAATAATTGAATTATTTTAAGGACCACTTGTAATCATTATTAAACATTGGGAAGGTGATCTTCCCATCCGTGACGTTCTCTCCAGTTAAAATTTTAGCCTCTAAAGAACTAAGGAATTCAAGGGTTATCCTAGCATAAGTGGTACAGCGAATACTCATCAAGAGTATTCCTAGGGTTTCCATAACCTGTTCATCCAAATATCTAGTTGGCATAATCTTACGCTTAACAAGGATATCATAACGTGTTTTATGAATTTCATCTCGAAAAATGATACCATAAGGATTGTTACCCTTGTCGCGTGTTGTTTCATTTCTCTTGGTTTTGAAAGTAGATGCTTCTCCTTTCCTTGTCCTCTTCATCTTTGCTTCAAATATGGAGATCTTTCAAAGGATGAAACTAGAGTTCCAGGATGGCGTTTTCCGTATCGAAATCACTGGAGAAGAGAGGATGTGGAGATCTCGGGCAAGGAAGGGTTTAATTACACTATATAATGGAGGAAGATGAAGGGTTTTGGGGAGCTCTAGGGTCGGCATGGGTGGTGGCACAACTAGGGTTTGGCTAGCATGGGCGAAGTTTAAATAGGGTTCTTGTGACAGGGGTCGTGTTGATTGGCATGCATGGTACCCAATGTATTGCACAAATCTCGCGGCATGGGTTGTGTTATGGCACGACCCCCCATGTCGAGCTCTGTAAACTCCAAAAAACTACAAAACTTCACCATGGGTCATGCCAGCTAGCACGACCTCCCCCCGTGTTGGGCTCTATAAACTCTAGAATTTTTGCCGATTTCAGCCATGGGTTGTGCCGGCTGGCACGAACCCCAAGTGTCGGGTCTTAGAAAGACTTCAACATGCCCCCTTCACCCGTGGCAGATTCTAAAACATCTTGTGGTGATTTGTGTTTACCCAATGGCCTGTAAAACATAATGACTTGATAAAAGACTCATCAAAACTAAAAATTTAATGAAAGTAAAAATTCAAATGATCTATGAAACGCTTGGGTTGCCTCCCGAGAAGCGCTTGTTTAAAATCTTTAGCTCAACCCCTTTTCTTGACTCAACTCAGAGTCTTTGCTTTGAGGGGATTCCTCTCCCCTCCTTTGAGCATTCCAAGTTGACAAGGCTCATCCCTTGCCTTGGCTTTCACTGGTATAATGTATTTGGCAATTTGTGAAGGATCGATGTTTGGTTCAGTATCTGGAGGTCTTTCAAATTGACCCTCCTTATCAAGATTACTTCCTTCTCCATTATCATCTTCATGGACATCAGTGGTAATCCTTGCAAGGTCAAATTCCATCCTATTCTTTCCAACAAAAAATGAGAGTTTGTGATTTCTCACATCTATTATTACTCCAGTGGTAGCTAAAAATGGTCTTCCGAGTGTAAGTGGAATTCGGTGGTCCTCTTCCATTTCTAAGACAACAAAATCATTTGGTACAACAATGACACCAATTTTTATATGGACATCCTTAAGGACTCCCAAAGGATATTGACAAGTATGATCGGCCAATTGCAAATTCATTGTCATGAGTTTTAGGTTCCCCCAGACCTAGCTTTTTGCACAAGGAAAATAACATTAAACTCACACTAGCACCAAGGTCATAGAAAGCTTTACTAATTGTCTTATCCCCAATGAAACATGGAATGGAAAAACTTCCCAGATCCTTCATCTTGGGAGGAAGCTCATTTTGTATAATGGCAATATACTCCTTAGTGAGTACAATAATCTGAGTTTCAGCTTTCTTCTTGTGTGAGATAATTTCTTTTATGAACTTTGTAAATTGTGGCATTTGGTGCAAAACTTCAAGTAATAGTACCTCCACACATATTTTCTTCATCATTTCCAAAAATTTCCCAAATTTCTCATCTTGCTTTGTCTTCAATAAAAGTTGAGGAAATGGAATAGGTGGTTGATAAGCTTACACTAGAGGTTTTAGCAAAGTGTCTTCTTTGTGTTCTTTTATTTGTTCAGCTCCTCCACAACCACTATAGACATTTTAGGTGTACCCATTTCTTTGGCAAGATCCTCTTCTACATTCTTCATGCTTTCATTTGAACCTTACAACACTTTCTCACTTCTCAAATTGATGGCATTAATATATTCTACCGGGTTAATCTCCAGTTGTCCCAAAAATTTCCCCGAGGTTCTTACAATTGAACTCGCAACTTGTGTTACTTGGATTTCCAACATCTTTGTGTGGCTAGTTAGGGAATCGACTAAAGTCTTCAATTCTTTGATCATAACCTTATGATTGGAGTGTTGTTGTCTAAACTTTTCATCAACTTCAGATTGTGTTGCTATGAATTGCTCTATCATTTTTTCTATGGTAGATTTTTGTGGTTATTGTGGAGGTTCAAAATTTTGACCATAACTCCCTTGATTTCGATATAACTCTTGATTTGATCGATAAAAAAATTTGGGATGATTTCGCCATCCATGATTGTATGTGCTGGAATAGGGGTTATTTGGCCTCGAATTGAAGTTATTAAGTGCATCAACATGCTCTATCCGACCCCCTTGCATAGTTGTTAGAACCAAGTAATTTTCTCAAATATGGACTGAATCTCAATAGATTTCACAAGATATGTTAATAACATTAACTTGGTTTACATTCAATGAATCAAGACGCTTGCTCATTGCATCTAATCATGCAGTCATAAAGTCCACAGAGTTTATCGAGTGCATCCCCAGAGTTGACCTGAGAACACTTGTCTTGGCAGCCCATTGATGATGGTTGAAGGCTATACTTTCAATAATGTCTTCGACTTCCTCTAGCATTTTTTTCATCAAAGCTCCCCGGTGGACGAATCAAGTGATACTTGGAAATTCCATTATAGAATGTATGAAGAATCATCCACCTTTCAAGCCCATGGTGTGGGCATTGCGACAATAAGCTCTTGTAGTGATCTCATGCCTCAAATAGTGACTCTCCATCTTTTTGTATAAAATTGTGATAAGGTGACGCATATGAGCAGTCTTGCTAGGTGGGTAAAATTTGCTTAGAAATTTCAGTTTGCACTACTCCCAAGTTACGATACTCTCCGGATGAAGTGATGTAAACCAAATCTTGTCTTTGTCTCTCAATGAGAATGTGAATAACATCAGTCTTATAGCATTGGCAGGAATCCCATTTTGTTTGTATGTTGTACAAATTTCTAGAAAATTTTCCAAATGTAAATTTGGATCTTCCATGGGAGTTTCTCCAAATTGTCACTACTGCACCATCATATCAAGGTCTTCTTCAATTCAAAGTTGTTTTCCTAAATTGAAGGTCTTACAATATTAGATCTCAACCCAGGGAATAATGGTCAAGTATTAGTATACTAAACAAATGCAATTGTCTAGATTAAATGTTGGTTTGGTTGGTTCAAGAACGAAATGATCAAGGAACGAAAATAGAGAATCAAGTGAAGGAAGAGAGAACTGAGATCTAGTAAGGAAAGAAGAGAAAGGAAGAGTGATTCGAGAGAGAATTTGTGGAAAAAGTGATTTCAGGACTTCGGTTTCACCTAAATGATTGTAAACTCTAAATATATGTTTGATTTCTTATCCTCAACGGTGATTTATATAGGTAGACTATCCTATGTATCCGATGTGAAGATTTGGAACTACACCAGCATTTCAATTCCAATTGTCCTCTACCTTCAAAGCGATAGAGCTAAGGGATTGCTTTCCTAAAGAGATCCCTCTCATATGATCCCACAACCTGTGAGATGCCTACTCTTATTGTATGGCTACGAATTGGAATTGATTGGTTAAGATATAAGATAATCTATTACTCCTCGTGGCATATCGAGCTACTTTCGTAGATGACTCTCCACGTCTCGGGATTCTATGTGTCAAAAAATTAGATTCTCCTTTCGATCGTTCCCTAAATCATCGTGGAATATGAATCTTGTGCTTCTGGCATCAAGATTATGTTAAATCAGTAGATCTGGACCACAATCATACATATCATTGAAAAAGAACAATTCAAACTCTATAGATTAAACAAGTAGAGTCTACATATCAATAAGACTACTCCCTAATCCTAGAATTAAGAGTCTACTCCTTGAAATCGGAGTTACAACCAGAAAACATCAGGAATACAAGTTGTAATCAAGATAATTCAGAAAAGAGAAAGAAAGGCTTAGTCTCGATGTAGTAGCGTCTCTGGTTGATCTCTTATCCAAATTTAGGGTGTTGAACGTCAAAATCTCCTTGAATCTCTCCTCTCCATAGTCTTCATGGGGCCCTTGGATGACACTCAATCGGAATCCCCTTTTAGATCTGAAACTTATCTTAAATAGGTGGATCTCCAGATGCTCGACACAGGCCGTGCCCGCTGGCACGACCCCCTGTGTCGGGCACTATGGCTGCTGGCCGGAGGTGGCATAGGCCGTGCCGGCTGGCATGGCCTACCCATGAAGAAAGTTTGGAGTTCTGCAGGTCTCTGGCATGGCCCGTGCAGGCTAGCATGCCCCCCCCCTCCCCCCATGTCGGCTTGCACGGACCCCCCATATTATTAAGTAGAAGAGATAACATACAAAGTCTGGTTAAAGATCTACCCTCTGTCACTAAAGGCTCTCGGGTATACAATCTAGATTACACAGGTCACTTCCTAACATTAGAATGGTGAAAACCCATTGAACTATAGTTTGCTAATCCCTAATGGAGAATTGTCCCCAATTCAATGAGATTATTCTAGAAAGTCCATTTAAAGGTCTACCCTTTGTCACTAAGGGCTTCCCGAGTATACAATCTAGAGTACTCTCACCTACATGGTGACAATCCTTCACATCCACAAGCATACATCTCACACACATTACACAAAACACATACAAAGCATCACACACATGGAACAATTCATAAACACTTCATATAATAAGGAAATTGACATATCCATAGTACATACATCAACATCACATCATAATTACTTTATACATCCTATAATTTAGAGATTACTCTATGAAGAAGGAAGAACAAACCAAAGACACAAATAATAACATTCTTACAACCCAAAACTTGAGAGTAAAGGAGAAGAAATGCTTATCAAGGAGATTGTTGGTGTCTTCGGGATGTCTCCTTGCTCCGAAGGTGGACGGATCATTGAGATGGATGGAAATGGTAGCTCTAGGGTTACCCCATAAGGAGAGAAGCCTCTCCCAAGGAAGGGGGAGAATCCCTCAAACCAAAGATGGGTCAAGAAAGGGTTTGCTTGACCCTTTTATACTTCCCCCAAATGGTCTAGATCTGCCAGGTTTGTTAAGCTCCGCCAAAATAGGTTTTTCACCTATTAGATCACTTAATCTCGAGTTGGACTCTGAACCAAAGTTGTATCCCTTGAAATTATCTTCAATTTTATATATAGAATGCCTCAAAACTCTAACCTAACCGAAAGTTGTGGTGGTTAAGACTTTGGTGTGTAGTCTAGGCGGAGGACCCGACATGGCCGTTCCTGGGAGGCATGGCTATGCCTTTTAGCATAGATAGAACATGATTTCTTCTATTTAAATCTGAAGAAAAGTTGTATATCTTGAAGTTATCTACATTTTTAAAGTTAATTCAACCCAAAACTCTTACCGTGCACAAAGTTATGGTTATTTTACTTTTGGTCTGCAATCTACCCAGAATTCGACATGGCACTGTGAATCACACAACACGGCTATGCCTCATAGGCATGGACCAACAGTGGAAACCTTCAGATGAGAGGCACGGCTGTGCCCCTTGGGCATGGCCCAACTATGGGAAAATGACAGAAGTAAGGCACGATCATGCCGTTTGGCATGGCCAAAGCATGAGCCTCTCTAGAAACTTCTTGGACCTTGCTAAAGAATTGGCACGGCCGTGCCTTTGGGCACAACACGATCATGGTGGGTGATGTAAACTCTGAGTCCATGGTTGGAAGAAGACACAGTCATGCCTTTGGGCATGACCTGGTTGTGGGGTTTGTTGGAAATGCTGGAGGTGTTGCTAAATTTGGCACGGCTGACCCATGGAGCTTCTTTGGTGGCACGACTTCAAGGAGCAGGACCGTGCCAAAAGGCATTGCCAAACTGTGGGTTCTACAGGTGGCATGGCCAAGGTTGTCTTCAGAGACACGATCGTGCCTTAAAGCACGACCATCTATTGGAAAATGATGGCACGATCGTGCCTTGAAGAGGCACAGCCATGCTTGTTGAGTATTGCTTCCAAAGCTTGCTTTAATGTCCATTTTTGCTCCAAATTATGTCTTATCAATCAAAATATAAAGAGGGAAGATCTCTAAACTAAAAGAGTAAAAGCATGATAATATAATGAAATAAGGTGCAATAATGTAGATCATACTCAATGAAATATAAGTAGATGTGCAACAAATAATATCTAAAAGCATATATAAACTACACATATCACTACACTGATGCATTGTTGCAGGGGTTAGGTGCAGTCTGATGCAACATGCACGAGTAGTATCATATGCTTCTCACCAGTTGAAAGATCACAAGAAGAATTACCTTGTCCATGATTTGGAATTAGCAGCTATCATCTTTGCACTAAAAATATTGGACATTATTTGTATGGGATCACTTTTGAGATTTTCACAGATCATAAAAGTTTTAAGTATCTATTTACTCAAAAGGAATTGAATCATAGGCAAAGAAGATGGATGAAATTTCTGAAGGATTATGACTGCACCATAAAGAATCATTCAGGGAAAGCTAAGATAGTAACAGATGTTTTGAGCAGAAAATCTCGAGGGGTTCTGGCTAGTCACTGAGTGGCAATTACAGACTTGGTGTCGAGTTTCTCAGAGTTGAAACTAGTGGAATGAGGACAAATAGAGCGAGCAATTTTAGTATCTATGATTGCTCAATCACCCATAGTTGGGCAAATTAAAGGAGCACAAGCTAGTGATCAACATCTGCGTTATCTGTGTAGCAGAGTGGTTTCAAGACAACAAACAGAATTTTTATGTGATGAGAATGGTATCATCTATTTTCAGGGAAGATTATGTGTACTCGAGTCACATCCCGTCAAAGAGGATTTGCTTCAGGAAGCACATCAATGCATATTTGCAATCCATCTGGGTGATACCCATTTGTATAGAGACTTGAAATGCTCTTACTGGTGGAATGGCATAAAGAAGGACATTGTAGATTTTGTGGCTCAATGTCTGATATGCTAGCAAGTGAAAGCTGAACATCAGAGACCAACAGGTTTGTTTTAGAAGATTCAGATACCAAAATGGAAGTGGGAGCATATCACTATGGATTTTGTAGTGGGGTTACCCAAAACACGTAACGGACATGATACGATTTGAGTAATCGTGGATCAATTAACCAAATCTGCACACTTTTTACTTTTCCGTAAGACAGACTCGCTGGATCGCTTGACAGAGTTGTATTGCAGAGAGATTACTAGACTTCACGGTATACCATTGAGTATCATATCTGATAGAGATCCATATTTTACTTCATGATTTTAGCAAAGTCTTCAACAAGCCCTATGTACGGAGCTTCATTTCAGTACAGCTTTCCACCCATATATAGATGGACAATCAAAATGCAATATACAAACACTTGAGGATTTGTTGATAGCAAGCGTAATGGATTTCGGAGGCAGTTGGGAGGATCATTTACACTTGGTGGAATTTGCATACAATAATAGCAGTCATTCATCTATTCAGATGACATCGTTTAAGGCTTTATATAGAAGTTGGTGAACAACAAATTTTAGGGCCATAGAGCATTCAACATGACACAGAGTTAGTACGTACCATCAGACATAGAATGTCAAAAGCTCAGGATCGACAAAAGAGTTATGCAGATCGAAGACAGAGACCTTTGGAGATCACAGTGGGCGACCATGTGTTTTTGCGTGTTTCATCAACTAAAATGGTTAAGAGATTTGGTCTAAAGGGCAAGTTGGCTCCTCGTTACATCGAACCCTTTCATATATTGGAGAGGATAGGTGAGGTAGCCTATCGGTTGGCACTACCACCGACCATTGCCAATGTACATGATGTGTTTCACGTATCCATGCTGAGGAAGTATGTGCCACATCCTACTCACATTTTGAAGGACATGTTGATTCCACTTCTGCCAGATGTAACCTATGAAGAGGTTCCTGTACGGATTCTGGATCGCAAGGAGCGTCAGTTGCGAAACAAAATCATCCGACTCGTTAGGGTTGGATGACAACATCATACTAGTGAAGAAGCAACCTGGGAGCTTGAAGAAAAGATCCAAGCTCAATACCCTCACCTATTTACTTAAGGTGCGTGTAGTTTTTTTTTCGATACATAAATTGATTGAATATGCTATTGTCTGGTTACCACACCTAAGTAGAAATTTTATGGACCAAATTTTTATTAGTGTGGAAGAATATTAGATTCGACAAATAAACAATAATAAAATAATAAGCATTAATTAAGAAATAATCATACGAAATTTTCTGATAATTTTTTAGGATTTTTTTTAGGATTTTAACCTAATTTATATGACATATTTAAGTGGATAAATTTATTAGGTTTGAGGGAGGCTAATGGAAATGTCAATTAAGTCTGGGTTAGTTTATGATATTTTAAGGTAGGGGATTAATTAAGTTAAGGGGGATTAATTGAATTAATTAAACCTAGGTTTAATTTATAAAGCCTAAGATTAATCTCCCTTTTCCCTATTCTCTCTCCCAAAACCCTCTTCCTCTGATTTCCTCTCCACCGTCGCCGCCCCCCGTTGTGGCCTGCCAATCATCGCCGACAACTACTGCCAGCCCGTGGCCAGGTAGCGACCAGAGAGGGGCCAAGGCCCAATCTCTTCTCTCCCTTTTCTTTTCCCTGAGATCAGTGCCCCCATAATCGTTGGCATCATTGCTAGGTCAGGCCAGCTGTAGGCCACAACCCACAACTAGGACACGACCATAGGGAGGCCAGCCTCGATCTCCCTCTCCTTCTCCTCTCCCTCTTCTTCTCTCGAGGTCAACCACTGACTACCATTGCCAGGCCAGATCCGACCCTCCGTCCATCCACTGCTGCCTAGGTCCAATCTGACACCATCGCTAGTCAGTTTCACTATCCTACTTCTAGTCACAACCTCGACCAGATCTACTCTGACCATCCTAGTGTCACCGGCCAGCCCTAGATCAGGCTAGATCCGGCCATTGCTAGTACTGCTTTATTACTGCTTCGACCATCCTAGCATCATCAGCAGCTACCATCGGGGAGGACGAATCTCTCTACCTAATGGATTCTATTTGTTTCATTAATTACTGGTTAGCTTGATTTTAGTTGAGTTGACGGTGATTAATGAATTGGTAATTGATTAGTACCCTAATTGAATTCAGGATTAATGGTTATGGGATTTGTTAATCGAGATTGGGGTAATGAACATCTTTACTTAATTAGATCTATTCGTTTAGTTCTTCTTACAATTAGATAGCGAAATTATGTGGAGGAATTCATCCTATAATAGTGAGATTAATTTCAAGTATTTAGAAGTGGGATTGGTGGATTACGGTAAATAAATCGATGTTTCTTAATTGATTTAAGAGTAAGTATTGTTACTCGATTTAGGGTAGAGCGTTGCTATAATATGTGTTCTTTGATGCAGGACTCTGATTCGAGACAAGATCTTTCGACTAGAAGACAGCTAGGACGATCTACTTTTGAGGAGGGTACTTTCCTTGCTCTCTTTAGGATATTGACCTTAGTGCATGAGATATAGATTTGATAGGTAGTTTTATTACCTTGACTCTATTCTTATTCCTGCTTGAGTTTGATAATTAGATGCTTGATCTTTGAGTTAATCTACTTGTTATCCATGTAGTCTCATTATTTTTTATTAACCATGTTTGATAGCGGTACACACGTGTCTGGTGTGTATTATAGTTTGGTACACATGGGTCTGGTGTGTATCGTGGGTCTGTACTCACGTGTGTGGTGGGTACTATAGGGAATGTTACACACATGTATGGTGTGTATCATATATGTTTTGTTTTTTTTGTTGTGATTGTATATACTACATGGATATGTGTATACTGTGACTATATTGTGTGTGATGCTTATTGTAGTATTGCATTGCATTTCATGCATACTGTTAACTATGTCTCCCTTGTGGTTGAGAGAGTCGTCAGTCATATTGTACCCACTCGGTCACTTAGGATAGTGGTAGCTGGAGTGGTGTGCAACTCGTCATGTCGTGCCCACTCGACTACTTAGGGTAGTGGTAGTTGGAGTTGCATGCATGTAGGGATAGTAGCTAGATAACTACTTTGCATACTGACCACTCGGTCACTCGAGAGCAATGATAGCTGGAGTGTCGTTCAGTTGTCATGTTCTGACCACTCGGCCACGCAAATGTCATGGTAGCTGGAGTGGTGAGCGGGAGTGACCATGCATATGTGTATACTGTGGTTATATCTTATTGTGTGATGCTTACCATATTTGTGTGATGCATATTGTATTATACATTGCATTTCATGCATGCTATCGGCTATGTCTCCCTTATGGTTGAGAGAGTCATCAGTCATATTCTGCCCACTCGTCCACTCGAGGTAGTGGTAGCTGGAGTGGTGAGCATCTTGTCATGTCGTGCCCACTCGACCACTTAGGATAGTGGTAGCTGGAGTTGCATGCAGGCAGTGACCTTCTCCGTTTGTAGCTAGATAGCTACTATGCATACTATTCACTCAGCCACTTGAGACTAGTGGTAGCTTGGAGTATCGTATAGTTGTCATGTACTACCCCCTCGGTCACACAGATGTCGTGGTAGCTGGAGTGGTAAGCAGGAGTGACCATGCACTTACATATGATGTGTGTTGCACTTGCATATGATGCGTGTTGCACTTGCATATGATGCGTGTTGCACTTGCATATGATGTGTGTTGCACTTGTTGGATGTATATATATATATATATATATATATATATACATATACCTTGCATATGTCAGTGATATGGTGCATATGTTTGAGATAGGGTTGTGACATTTATTTTACTATGACATGCTTGTTATTGGTATGTATATACTCTATATGCTACTCGGTGAGTACGAGCAGTATAGTTGTAGATCTTTATTATATTTCTATACCTTGTCCTATACTTGGTAGAGTTTTCCCGTGAGACTGTATGTACTTTTGATCTCCTTACTGTTTAGATATCATGCACTATCTTCTTATATCGGTATAGTCATTTGGACTCACTACTCCTCTTTGTGTTTGATTTACTCAGGTATCATATAGATGATATGTGATGTCTCCTGGAGGTCCTTTTCGCCAGTCTCATGTCACATCAGGGGTTTTTCGCAATACTTTCTATTGCATTCTCATTGCACATTTGATTTCTAAACTTATTTTGTAATAAGTGAATACTTGAATGGATTTTGGGTTTCCATTTGGTACTTGTCTCTTGGATGTTTTGTTTTGCTATGTTAAGCCGTGCTGGCACACACACTTTGCTATTTGCATTGGAGTGGTTTTGCTATGTCTTTAAACTTGTCATTTGGTTATTATTTTGCGTGGGTTTTGGGTTGTATAAGTTATATGGCCTTGTATCAGTGTTGTATCTATCATTTATCACAAGGGGGTACCATTCATATCGTCGAACAAGCTTACCTCCGAGGTGTGAAAATTTATTGGTATTAGAGCCACAAGTTGTGAAGCCTATTTTCGTGTTTCGAATATCGTGATTTATTTTCTCGATTTGACTTTTTGAGTTTTGGGACAAGACAGTGATAGGATATCTATGACTATAGGATGTAAGGTTGTACAACTGATATGTTATATATTTCTATTAGTACTTACCTAGTTATCTGTAATAGGAATGACACGTGGTGGGTCAGCTACTATTCGTGGTCGTGGTTCGGGGCGACCACGGAGATGACTTGTTGAGTCGATGAAACTTGGACCTGATGCCAGAGAGGTGAATTTTTCTGGGGTTCCAACTGACACTGAGTCAGATAGTGGAAGTCAGGCCCATCAAACCCCTATTGGAGATCATGGATTAAAGTCTCAGGAAATACCACCAATCGTACCCCGACTACTACTAGATGAGTAATGGATATAACCCACATACCATTGTTGGCTCGATTAGTAAAGGATTGATTTACTCTATTTCATGGAAATTCCAACCCTTAGGTTGCTTGTACCTGGTTAGATAACCTGGAAGACACATTTGACTACATGACTTGCACTGACGCAGAAAAAACTATATTAGTTGCATACTAACTATGGGATCAGGTCGTTACTTGGTGGAGATGCGGGGTACTATTTCAGTTTATTCCTCTCTTGCTGATTTACTGATTAATACTGGTAGTACACATTCATTTATATCTTGAATATTTTTGAGTAAGATTCGTAGAGTTCCTACACTCAGATCATATGGTTTAGCTGGATCTCTGCTGTCTAGAGAGGTGTTGACCATCAATCAGGAAGTCAAGGGATGCTCTTGGGACTTTGGCAGTCATACACTTATAGTGGATCTTTAAGTAATTAAAATGGTGGAATTTGACAACATCCTAGGCATGGATTGGTTGACCACTCACCATGCTATAGTCGATTGTCAAGCAAGAGTAGTCACCTTCCGACCTTCGGACCAACCCTCTTGGGAATTTGTTGGGACCAGGGATGATGAGATTTCTATTATTTCAAAACTGCAAGCGTAGAGGCTATTATCCCAAGGTTGTCAGGGATATTTATTATCATTGATATTACTGCGGAGGATGATGCTCCATAACTCTCAAACGTTCTTATAGTTCGAGAATACCCGGATGTATTTTCGAAATAACTTCCCAACTTTCCCCCGAAGAGGCAAGTAGAATTTATGATTGAGTTGATTCCGAGTACAACACTAGTATCAAAGACCCCCTACCTGAAACAATAACAACAAAATCACTAGACACATGGAGTAATCATGACATAACACATGGATATAAAAGATATAAAATAATCAAGACACCCAACAAATTTTGGACTGAATTATCTCCTGGAAAAGAAAAAAAAATATGTAGAATTTTTAGATAATGAAAAGAAAATGTAGAATTATAAACAAGAAAATAAATACAAAATTTATTAACAAAAAGAAAGAAGTCTAGAGTAACTGAATTACTAATCAACTAATATTAATCGAAACAGTCTCCGACAATGGCGCCAAAAACTTGTTGATTCAACTGCAAGTGCATGGCTAAGTCGTCAAGTAATAAAAATATCAATCCACGGATACTGTTGATTAAGCACTAGTCGAGTTTGTAAAGTAAGTTATCTAGACTATCGAAGGTTGCTTGTGATCACGAGAACGAGAGTTTGAGAGCAAGAGCTAAAGAGAGAAAGAGAGAGCAAGAGGGAAAGAGTGTGAGAGTGAGATGGCTTAAGGGGATGATTCTGGGATTTCGATTTCACTATGATGCTAGTTAATGTCCCTAGTACATGTTCACCTCCTTACCCTCCATGTTTTTGTTCTTGTAGGGATACTAACCAAATTATCAGTCTAACCACGCGAAGATCACACCGGAGTACTTTCACCGTTTTCTTTTAACGCTATTAAGTAGAAGAGGTAACATAGAAAGTCCGGTTAAAGGACTACCTTTTGTCATTAAGGGCTCCCCAGTCATACAATCTAGATTACACAAGTTACTTCCTAATATTGAATTGGTGAAAACCTATTAAACTCTAATTAGCTAATCCCTTATGGAGAATTGACCCCCATTTCAAGGAGATGACTCTATCACTAAGGGCTCCCCGGTCATACAATCCAAAGCATCTCCCTTACATGGTGATCAATCCTTCATATCCAGATGCATTCATCACACACACATTACATCAAACACATACTAAGCACAACACACATGAAACAAGACATAAGCACTTTATAAAATAAGGAAATTGGCATATCAATAGTTCATACATCAATGTCACATTATAATTAATTCCTACATCCTAGAATTCAGAGATTACTCCATGAAGAAAGAAGAACAAACCAAAGACACAAATAATAACATTCTTACAACCCAAAACTTGAGAGTAAAGGAGAAGAAATGCTTATCAAGGAGATTGTTGGTGTCTTCGGGATGTCTCCTTGCTCCGAAGGTGGACGGATCATTGAGATGGATGGAAATGGTAGCTCTAGGGTTACCCCATAAGGAGAGAAGCCTCTCCCAAGGAAGGGGGAGAATCCCTCAAACCAAAGATGGGTCAAGAAAGGGTTTGCTTGACCCTTTTATACTTCCCCCAAATGGTCTAGATCTGCCAGGTTTGTTAAGCTCCGCCAAAATAGGTTTTTCACCTATTAGATCACTTAATCTCGAGTTGGACTCTGAACCAAAGTTGTATCCCTTGAAATTATCTTCAATTTTATATATAGAATGCCTCAAAACTCTAACCTAACCGAAAGTTGTGGTGGTTAAGACTTTGGTGTGTAGTCTAGGCGGAGGACCCGACATGGCCGTTCCTGGGAGGCATGGCTATGCCTTTTAGCATAGATAGAACATGATTTCTTCTATTTAAATCTGAAGAAAAGTTGTATATCTTGAAGTTATCTACATTTTTAAAGTTAATTCAACCCAAAACTCTTACCGTGCACAAAGTTATGGTTATTTTACTTTTGGTCTGCAATCTACCCAGAATTCGACATGGCACTGTGAATCACACAACACGGCTATGCCTCATAGGCATGGACCAACAGTGGAAACCTTCAGATGAGAGGCACGGCTGTGCCCCTTGGGCATGGCCCAACTATGGGAAAATGACAGAAGTAAGGCACGATCATGCCGTTTGGCATGGCCAAAGCATGAGCCTCTCTAGAAACTTCTTGGACCTTGCTAAAGAATTGGCACGGCCGTGCCTTTGGGCACAACACGATCATGGTGGGTGATGTAAACTCTGAGTCCATGGTTGGAAGAAGACACAGTCATGCCTTTGGGCATGACCTGGTTGTGGGGTTTGTTGGAAATGCTGGAGGTGTTGCTAAATTTGGCACGGCTGACCCATGGAGCTTCTTTGGTGGCACGACTTCAAGGAGCAGGACCGTGCCAAAAGGCATTGCCAAACTGTGGGTTCTACAGGTGGCATGGCCAAGGTTGTCTTCAGAGACACGATCGTGCCTTAAAGCACGACCATCTATTGGAAAATGATGGCACGATCGTGCCTTGAAGAGGCACAGCCATGCTTGTTGAGTATTGCTTCCAAAGCTTGCTTTAATGTCCATTTTTGCTCCAAATTATGTCTTATCAATCAAAATATAAAGAGGGAAGATCTCTAAACTAAAAGAGTAAAAGCATGATAATATAATGAAATAAGGTGCAATAATGTAGATCATACTCAATGAAATATAAGTAGATGTGCAACAAATAATATCTAAAAGCATATATAAACTACACATATCACTACACTGATGCATTGTTGCAGGGGTTAGGTGCAGTCTGATGCAACATGCACGAGTAGTATCATATGCTTCTCACCAGTTGAAAGATCACAAGAAGAATTACCTTGTCCATGATTTGGAATTAGCAGCTATCATCTTTGCACTAAAAATATTGGACATTATTTGTATGGGATCACTTTTGAGATTTTCACAGATCATAAAAGTTTTAAGTATCTATTTACTCAAAAGGAATTGAATCATAGGCAAAGAAGATGGATGAAATTTCTGAAGGATTATGACTGCACCATAAAGAATCATTCAGGGAAAGCTAAGATAGTAACAGATGTTTTGAGCAGAAAATCTCGAGGGGTTCTGGCTAGTCACTGAGTGGCAATTACAGACTTGGTGTCGAGTTTCTCAGAGTTGAAACTAGTGGAATGAGGACAAATAGAGCGAGCAATTTTAGTATCTATGATTGCTCAATCACCCATAGTTGGGCAAATTAAAGGAGCACAAGCTAGTGATCAACATCTGCGTTATCTGTGTAGCAGAGTGGTTTCAAGACAACAAACAGAATTTTTATGTGATGAGAATGGTATCATCTATTTTCAGGGAAGATTATGTGTACTCGAGTCACATCCCGTCAAAGAGGATTTGCTTCAGGAAGCACATCAATGCATATTTGCAATCCATCTGGGTGATACCCATTTGTATAGAGACTTGAAATGCTCTTACTGGTGGAATGGCATAAAGAAGGACATTGTAGATTTTGTGGCTCAATGTCTGATATGCTAGCAAGTGAAAGCTGAACATCAGAGACCAACAGGTTTGTTTTAGAAGATTCAGATACCAAAATGGAAGTGGGAGCATATCACTATGGATTTTGTAGTGGGGTTACCCAAAACACGTAACGGACATGATACGATTTGAGTAATCGTGGATCAATTAACCAAATCTGCACACTTTTTACTTTTCCGTAAGACAGACTCGCTGGATCGCTTGACAGAGTTGTATTGCAGAGAGATTACTAGACTTCACGGTATACCATTGAGTATCATATCTGATAGAGATCCATATTTTACTTCATGATTTTAGCAAAGTCTTCAACAAGCCCTATGTACGGAGCTTCATTTCAGTACAGCTTTCCACCCATATATAGATGGACAATCAAAATGCAATATACAAACACTTGAGGATTTGTTGATAGCAAGCGTAATGGATTTCGGAGGCAGTTGGGAGGATCATTTACACTTGGTGGAATTTGCATACAATAATAGCAGTCATTCATCTATTCAGATGACATCGTTTAAGGCTTTATATAGAAGTTGGTGAACAACAAATTTTAGGGCCATAGAGCATTCAACATGACACAGAGTTAGTACGTACCATCAGACATAGAATGTCAAAAGCTCAGGATCGACAAAAGAGTTATGCAGATCGAAGACAGAGACCTTTGGAGATCACAGTGGGCGACCATGTGTTTTTGCGTGTTTCATCAACTAAAATGGTTAAGAGATTTGGTCTAAAGGGCAAGTTGGCTCCTCGTTACATCGAACCCTTTCATATATTGGAGAGGATAGGTGAGGTAGCCTATCGGTTGGCACTACCACCGACCATTGCCAATGTACATGATGTGTTTCACGTATCCATGCTGAGGAAGTATGTGCCACATCCTACTCACATTTTGAAGGACATGTTGATTCCACTTCTGCCAGATGTAACCTATGAAGAGGTTCCTGTACGGATTCTGGATCGCAAGGAGCGTCAGTTGCGAAACAAAATCATCCGACTCGTTAGGGTTGGATGACAACATCATACTAGTGAAGAAGCAACCTGGGAGCTTGAAGAAAAGATCCAAGCTCAATACCCTCACCTATTTACTTAAGGTGCGTGTAGTTTTTTTTTCGATACATAAATTGATTGAATATGCTATTGTCTGGTTACCACACCTAAGTAGAAATTTTATGGACCAAATTTTTATTAGTGTGGAAGAATATTAGATTCGACAAATAAACAATAATAAAATAATAAGCATTAATTAAGAAATAATCATACGAAATTTTCTGATAATTTTTTAGGATTTTTTTTAGGATTTTAACCTAATTTATATGACATATTTAAGTGGATAAATTTATTAGGTTTGAGGGAGGCTAATGGAAATGTCAATTAAGTCTGGGTTAGTTTATGATATTTTAAGGTAGGGGATTAATTAAGTTAAGGGGGATTAATTGAATTAATTAAACCTAGGTTTAATTTATAAAGCCTAAGATTAATCTCCCTTTTCCCTATTCTCTCTCCCAAAACCCTCTTCCTCTGATTTCCTCTCCACCGTCGCCGCCCCCCGTTGTGGCCTGCCAATCATCGCCGACAACTACTGCCAGCCCGTGGCCAGGTAGCGACCAGAGAGGGGCCAAGGCCCAATCTCTTCTCTCCCTTTTCTTTTCCCTGAGATCAGTGCCCCCATAATCGTTGGCATCATTGCTAGGTCAGGCCAGCTGTAGGCCACAACCCACAACTAGGACACGACCATAGGGAGGCCAGCCTCGATCTCCCTCTCCTTCTCCTCTCCCTCTTCTTCTCTCGAGGTCAACCACTGACTACCATTGCCAGGCCAGATCCGACCCTCCGTCCATCCACTGCTGCCTAGGTCCAATCTGACACCATCGCTAGTCAGTTTCACTATCCTACTTCTAGTCACAACCTCGACCAGATCTACTCTGACCATCCTAGTGTCACCGGCCAGCCCTAGATCAGGCTAGATCCGGCCATTGCTAGTACTGCTTTATTACTGCTTCGACCATCCTAGCATCATCAGCAGCTACCATCGGGGAGGACGAATCTCTCTACCTAATGGATTCTATTTGTTTCATTAATTACTGGTTAGCTTGATTTTAGTTGAGTTGACGGTGATTAATGAATTGGTAATTGATTAGTACCCTAATTGAATTCAGGATTAATGGTTATGGGATTTGTTAATCGAGATTGGGGTAATGAACATCTTTACTTAATTAGATCTATTCGTTTAGTTCTTCTTACAATTAGATAGCGAAATTATGTGGAGGAATTCATCCTATAATAGTGAGATTAATTTCAAGTATTTAGAAGTGGGATTGGTGGATTACGGTAAATAAATCGATGTTTCTTAATTGATTTAAGAGTAAGTATTGTTACTCGATTTAGGGTAGAGCGTTGCTATAATATGTGTTCTTTGATGCAGGACTCTGATTCGAGACAAGATCTTTCGACTAGAAGACAGCTAGGACGATCTACTTTTGAGGAGGGTACTTTCCTTGCTCTCTTTAGGATATTGACCTTAGTGCATGAGATATAGATTTGATAGGTAGTTTTATTACCTTGACTCTATTCTTATTCCTGCTTGAGTTTGATAATTAGATGCTTGATCTTTGAGTTAATCTACTTGTTATCCATGTAGTCTCATTATTTTTTATTAACCATGTTTGATAGCGGTACACACGTGTCTGGTGTGTATTATAGTTTGGTACACATGGGTCTGGTGTGTATCGTGGGTCTGTACTCACGTGTGTGGTGGGTACTATAGGGAATGTTACACACATGTATGGTGTGTATCATATATGTTTTGTTTTTTTTGTTGTGATTGTATATACTACATGGATATGTGTATACTGTGACTATATTGTGTGTGATGCTTATTGTAGTATTGCATTGCATTTCATGCATACTGTTAACTATGTCTCCCTTGTGGTTGAGAGAGTCGTCAGTCATATTGTACCCACTCGGTCACTTAGGATAGTGGTAGCTGGAGTGGTGTGCAACTCGTCATGTCGTGCCCACTCGACTACTTAGGGTAGTGGTAGTTGGAGTTGCATGCATGTAGGGATAGTAGCTAGATAACTACTTTGCATACTGACCACTCGGTCACTCGAGAGCAATGATAGCTGGAGTGTCGTTCAGTTGTCATGTTCTGACCACTCGGCCACGCAAATGTCATGGTAGCTGGAGTGGTGAGCGGGAGTGACCATGCATATGTGTATACTGTGGTTATATCTTATTGTGTGATGCTTACCATATTTGTGTGATGCATATTGTATTATACATTACATTTCATGCATGTTGTTGATTATGTCTCTCTTATGGTTGAGAGAATCGTCAGTCATATTCTGCCCACTCGACCACTCGAGGTAGTAGTAGCTAGAGTGATGAGCATCTTATCATGTCGTGTCCACTCGACCACTCAGGGTAGTGGTAGCTGGAGTTGCGTGCAGGTAGTGACCTTCTCCGTTTGTAGCTAGATAGCTACTATGCATACTGTCCACTCAGCCATTTGAGAACAATGGTAGCTTGGAGTGTCATACAGTTGTCATGTTCTGCCCCCTTGGCCACACAGATATCGTGGTAGCTGGAGTGGTAAGCAGGAGTGACCATGCACTTGTATATGATGTGTGATGCACTTGCATATGTGTGTGTTGCACTTGCATACGATGTGTGTTGCACTTGTTGGATATATATCCAGCTACCACGATATCTGTGTGGCCGAGGGAGCAGAACATGACAACTATATGACACTCCAAGCTACCATTGCTCTCAAGTGGCTGAGTGGATAGTATGCATAGTAGCTATCTAGCTACAAATGAAGAAGGTCACTACCTGCACGCAATTCCAGCTACCACTACCCTGAGTGGTCAAGTGGACACGACATGACAAGCTGCTCATCACTCCATCTACTACTACCTCAAGTGGCCGAGTGGGCATAATATAATTGACGGCTCTCTCAACCATAAGAGAGACATAGTCGACAATATGGTACATATGTTTGAGATAGGGTTGTGGCATTTGTTTGACAATGTCATGCTTGTTATTGGTATGTATATGCTCTATATGCTACTCGGTGAGTATGAGCAATACGGTTGCAAATCTTTATTATATTTCTGTACCTTGTCCTATACTTGGTAGAGTTTTCCTATGAGACTGTATGTACCTTTAATCGCTTTACTATTTAGATATCATGCACTATCTTCTTATACCCGCAGAGTTATTTGGACTCACTACCCCTCTTTGTGTTTAATTTCCTCAAGTATCAAATAAATGATATGTGATATCGCCTGGATGTCCTGTCCGCCAGCCCCATGTCACATCAGGGGTTTTCCGTATTACTTTCTATTGCATTCTCATTGCATATTTGGTTTCTGCATTTATTTTGTAATAAGTGAATACTTGTATGGATTTTGGGTTTCCATTTGGTACTTGTCTCTTGGATGTTTTATTTGCTATGTTAAGCTATGTCATCACGCACACTTTGCTATTTTCATTGGAGTGTTTTTCTATGTCTTTAAACTTGTCATTTGATTGTTGTTATTTTGCGTGGGTTTTGACTTGTATAAGTTATGTAGACTTGTATTAGCGTTGTATCTATCATTTGTCACAAGGGGATACCATTCGTATCGTTGGACAAGTATACCTCCGGGGCATGACAATTCACACTAAAAGAAGTCAAGCTTAGAACAACAAGATGTCTTTGAAGGAGAGTCACAACACTACACATCCATCATATTTTGAAAGAAGTAACTTTGCTTATTGGAACAGTCGCATGGAGTACTATCTTAAAACTGAAGTAGATATGTGGTTCTCCATAACTAAGGGTTTCTCTGAGCCAACAAATGAAGATGTCAAAGTATTAGAGTCCGCAAGATGGTTCGCGGATCAAAAATGGAATTCACAAACAAATGCCAAAGCGGTCGTTGCACTATAGTCTTGACCGAGATCGGAGCAATTAATCAAGGTCGGTCAATTCAACACTACCATGGAGCTATGGGATAAGTTGATTGATCTCAATGAATGCACCAAGGACTCTAGAAATGCAAAGAGGGATCTTCTCTTAATCCAAATGTAGAATTTTGTGATAAGAGAAGGTGAAACTGTGAGTCAACTTTATAGAAGGTTCAAGGATTTGTTAAATAGACTTCACGCCATCAGAGAAAAGGTAGAGAATAGAGATATCATCAGGTATGCACTTAAATCTTTCCCAAGAAACTCACTATGGTCATTAATGATTGATGCCTATAAGGTTTCAAGGGATTTGTCAATTGTTAAGCTAGATGAATTATTTTGTGAACTTGAATTGCATGAGCAAGCCAATGCAAATCATAAGGAGAAGGGTATAGCTTTGGTTGTAAGTGAAAAGAGCAAGGAGAAGAAAAAGGAAAGGAAAGAAGAGACTTCATCCGAATCTGATCAAAAAAGTGATAGTGAGGAAGAGATGTCATCCACTGAGATGACAAATTTTGTAAGAAAAATGATGAGAAAATCTCGAAAATTCAACAAGAAGGATGTCAAGAAGATATTCAATGATAGCAAGAGGAAAGGTAAATCTCTAGTAAAATCAAAGTTTAAAATTGATGTGGTTTGTTATGAGTGTAATAGGAAAGGACATTACAAATATGAGTGTCGGAATTGAAGAAGCAAGAAGACAAACTTAAAAAGAAGCCCTTAAAAGTCACATGGGATAACTCCTCTTCGAGCTCATTAGAAGAAGATGAAGGGAAGAACTCAAGGCACGTGGCACTCATGGCATTAAGCAATGTGGAGAGTAGTGAAGGTGAAGATAGCCAAAGTGAGGATGTGGAATCCTCAAGCGAATCATCATCTAGTGATGACGAGGTAACTTCTCCCAAGCTTGATAAAATGTATGCTACTATAACATGTTTAACAAATGCTTTATCAAAATCAAAAGGTAAGGTTAGGAAATTGAAAAATGAATTGAAAGCATTTAAACTTGAAAATGTGTCATGTGAGTCTTGTATGCATCATGATAGTATTGATACCTCAGTAGATGAACTTAAGAAAGAAAACACATCATTTAAATTACAAGTAGATGACCTTAAAAATATTTTGGAAAATTTTTCAACGAGCTCAAAATACTTAGACATGATTTTGGGAGCTCAACGAGGAGTTTACAACAAAGCAGGTTTAGGTTATAATCCAAAACAAAAGGAAGTAAAATTCATGTCATTGATTAGTAGAAACAATGACCCTAAAAGAAAAACTACACAAGCATGAATTCCTAAGAAATTTATTGTTGATGCTACTGGACCCAAGATTTGGGACATTTAGTTCATCATGTTTGAGCAGGCATGCGCCAAGGGGGAGCATCCAACAACATGGTTTATATATAGAAGATGCTCTAGGCACATGATTGGAGACTCATCGAAATTTTCATTACTTAAGAACAAAAATAAAGGTACTATTTCTTTTGATAATAGTGGTGAGCTTAAGGTTATAGGAATATGAGACATTAAAATTTCTAAACAATTTGTGATTAAAAATATCTTATTAGTGAAAAGCATGACCTTCAATCTTCTAAGTGTTAGTCAACTATGTGATTCGGGATATAGAATTGAGTTTAACTCATCTCAATGTTTAATCAAGCATAGTGAACTAAACACTATCATGCTTATAGGCCATAAAAAGGAAAATACTTATCAAGTTTAATTATTTGGTTCTACTAATGTGTTTACTAAGTGTTACATGTCTAAAGAAGAAGAGACTTGGCTTTGGCACTGGAGACTTGACCATATCAACATGAGGAACATCAAACAATTATCAAAGAAAGAGTTGGTGCAAAGATTGCCAAAGTTGAAGTTTCAAAAGGATAAATTGTGTGATGTGTGTCTAATGGGTAAGCAAATTAAAGCTATCCACAAAGGTAATTATTTTGAGTACATCTAATGCATTAAAATTATTACATATGGATTTGTTTGATAGTAGTAAGCATTTTCTTTAAATGGTAGTAGACATTACTTGGTTGTGATAGATGATTTTACTAGATACACTTGGGTGTTTTTCTTAAGGCATAAGGATCATACCTTAGAAACATTAATTGCCTTTTGTAAAAAAGTAGAAAATAAGAAAAAATACAAAATAAGTCGATTAAAAAGTGATCATGGAGGTGAATTTGAAAATGATATGTTTTCTAATTTTTGCTCAAAAAATGGATATAAACATGAATTTTCTACCCCTATGACACCACAACAAAATGAAGTTGTAGAAAGAAAGAATAGGGTGTTGCAAGAGGTTGCTAGGAGCATGTTGAATGAATATTCACGTCATACTTATCTATGGGCCGAAGCAATAAATATGATATGTTATGTGCAAAATCGAACCATAATACATAGATCTTTGACAAAACACCACATGAGTTGTGGTTTGGAAAATCATCCACAATTAAACATGTTAGAATGTTTGGATGTAAGGTTTACATTCTAAACACTAAAAATCACTTAGGAAAATTCTCCGCTAAGACGGATGAGGGTATTCTTGTAGGATAATCCAATCATAGCAAACCCTATAGAGTTTACAATAAGAGATCCAAATAGTTGAAAAAAACCTAAATGTTATTTTTGAAGAAAATCCATCTTCAAATCTAACAAAGAAAATCGATGTTGAAACACAAATTGAATTAGAAAAGTTAACATTAAATGAGGGAAATGATCAGGGGGAGAGTGAAAGAACCACCACCTGAGAATGTGATCACCACAACTCAAGAACAAAGATCTACTAGGACAAATGCTAATCATCCTTTAAATCAATTCATGGGAGACATTACACAAAGGTGAGAACTCTATCATATTTTCGGAATGAAAGAAGTCAAATAACATTGATCTCCCAAATTGAACCAAAAATTATTGATGATGCTTTGCTTGATCTGGATTGGATTTTAGCAATGCAAGATGAATTGTCTCAATTTGAGAGAAGTCAAGTTTGGGATTTAGTTCCTCGATCCAAAAAAACTCAATTATTGACACAAAATGGATTTTTCGAAATAAACTTGATGATAAGGGAGTGGTTGTGAGAAATAAAGCTAGATTGGTTGCTAGAAGCTTTAAACAAATAGAAGGGTTAGATTATAATGAAACATATGCACCTGTAGCCCGATTGGAGTCCATTATGATGATGTTAGCATTCGCTGCTCACAAAGGTTTTAAATTGTATCAAGTAGATGTGAAATCAACATTTTTAAATGGTTTTTAAAGAAGAAGTTTATGTTGAACAACCACTAGAGTTTGAAAATTCATAATTTTCAAACCACATATATAGGCTTAAAAAGGCCTTGTATGGGCTAAAACAAACACCTCATGCTTGGTATGATATCAACATTCCTAGTGTCATATATCACAAGTAGAGTGAATTTGAAATGAGTTTGGTTAGTGAATTAACATTTTTTAGGACTACAAATTAAGCAAATGAAAGAAGGAATATACATTCATCAATCTAAATATGCAAAAGAAATCTTTAGGAAATTTGGAATGAAAATGCCAAAGAAATATCTACTCCTATGGCCACTAACACAAAATTAGATAACGATCTTGAAGGAAAAGAAGTTGATTCAAAATTGTATCATAGAGCTATAGGTAGTCTCCTTTATCTCACGGCTAGTAGACCTGATATTTTGTTTGTCGTGGATTTGTGCACAAGATATCAATCTTATGCCAAAGAGTCACACTTGGGTGCCGTCAAACGAATCCTACGATACCTAAAGGGAACTAAAAATGTAGGACTATGGTATCCTAGAACTGAAACTTTTGATCTTGTGGGATACTCTGATTCTGATTATGTAGGATGCAAATTGGATTGAAAGAACACTAGTGTAGGTTGTCAATTTCTAGGATCTTCCTTAGTTTGTCAAGTCTCAAACAACATTGTGTAGGACTCTCCACAATTGAAGCTGAATATATTGCTATGGGAGAGTATGTATCACAATTGTTATGGATGATTCACACTTTATAGGACTATAGACTTATTTACAAAAATGTACAAGTCCTTTGTGATAATGTGAGTACCATAAACTTGACCAACAATCCAGTTCATCATTCAAGAACAAAACATATTGAAGTAAAACATCATTTTATATGAGATTATGTGGTTAGAGGTGATATTGTACATAAATATGTTGAGTCAAAATCAAACATAGCTAATATTTTTACTAAACCACTTCCTGAAGCTGAATTTTGTTATTTACAAAGAGAATTGGGAATGTGCTTTGTTAAATAACTAAATAATCACTTCAAAAATGAAATTCATTAAAATTCATTTTACATGCAATTGCATCTTACAAGAACATAAGGTTTAACTTGATTGTGTTTTGGATATACATAGATGGGGTGAGATGCTAGGATTGACTTTTTAACTCAAAATGCTTATCATGATGCATTACTTTGAGCTAACGGATTGATAAATTTTAAGGAATCACTAATTTGACCAATCATGGGGAAGACTAATACACAATTCGTTTGTTTTTGGTCCAAAGTTCATGATTGGATGTTCCAACAAACATCAATCAAACCTACCTCTTAGATTAGGACTTATGACCAAATCAAACATGACTCAGCTTATGCACATTGACTTTGAAGATGAAGAAATCCCAAAACCTCAGATTTTGAGTGGCACACCTGATAATTAGACATTCATTCGAATGATTCATAAAATCAGTCGGTTGATAGGCTTAAACTAGGATACATATGCAAATTGATGTGATTGGGATGAATCCTAATCGCCTGATTTGCTAAAACTTCGACATAGAGGAAAATCAATTCGATTGGGATGAATGCTAATCAACTGATTTGCTGAAACTTTGGCACAGAGGAAAATCACTTCAACTGGGTTGAAACACAGTCGATTGATATTCTAAAATTTTGGCACAGAAGAAAATTAATTCAACTAGGATGAATCCCAATCAACTGATTTGCTAAAAACTCGGCACAGAGGAAGATTGATTTGACTGGTGTCTCACACCAGTCGATTGATCTAAGAAAAATGAGTGCAAGTTTTTGAAAACCCGTCCCATTTATTTCAAAAATTCATTCAACTATTTTCTCCCGTACCCTAACCCTCGCGTCGTTCTCTGCCTCCAAGCCCTAACTAGTGACCCTCTTTCGGAGACTCTCTATGTCAATGCCTTCTCTTTTCTTCATCACCTTGTGCTCCGACAACTCGCTCCATTCTCTTTCCGGATATTCAAACCCTCTCGGTACTTTGATCCTTTGGTGAAAGAGGCTGTCAGCCTTGTAACTCAACTCTGGCGGTCCTTTCCGGCCACCTTTCGTCTCCCCTATCCTGACAAGCATTCTCAGGTAATTTCCTAGTGTACTTCACTTTACCAACTCTAAACCCTAAATCCAAACCCTAACCCCAACTCTCATCTCTCGTTGGCATTTCCTAGGGGTTTTGGCTTCATTCATAAGTTCCTCCGATCAGTTTTGGTCAGCACGTCTGCACGTTCAGTCCATGGGATCTTCATTCAAAAAAAAAACAAAAATTTTATCGGTGATTATGGCTCCTAAGTACTACTCTTGGCATTGTGTATATTTCATTACATGATTTTTCACTTCATTATTATTAATCATATTGTTGATGAACTCATGCATACATATAGAACCAAACATAGGAATGTTGAAGCTGGTCAAGGTCCATCTAGGGTTTCTTCTAAGGGAAAGAGATCTAGTGAGCACCCTGATTCATTTAAAATCATTCCTGCTCAATACCTACATGCAAAATTCTTTAGTGATCAGTGTCTTAATATCTTAGAAATTGTCGCTCATTATGAATTAGAAAAACTTATGTATTGCGACAATCCTATGCATCTTGAATTAGTGGCCGAATTCTATGATAACCTATATTTTGTTAGTGATGGTATGGTGTACCAAACTCACATAGCCAAACGCGATCTCGACTTCACACCGAACATCTGGAGGTCATTTTTAGGTTGTCATCTAATGTGCGTAGATTATGTATGTTTTTAGGTATTATTTATTGCACATCTACTTGTATTTCACTTAGTATAATATACATTATCGCACCATGTTTCATTATATTATCATGTTTTTACTCCTTTGGTTTAGATATCAACTCTCTTTTTTTTTTATTGGCATGATGTAATTTGAGCTAAAATGGAACAAAATGGACATTGGTGCAACATTAGGGAGAAAAAAACAGCAAGCACGGTCGTGCCTCTTCAAGGCACAGTCGTGCCTTCATTGGCCAAGACATGGTCATGCTTCATAGGCATGGTCATGTCTATCAAGACATCAGGATGAACACTCCAGCAAACCCCATGGCTCGGTCGTGCTTCCTAGGCACGATCATGCCTCTTCAGAAGCTTTCCTCAGTAATTCTACTAGCTTCCACGGTCAGGTCATGCCCAAAGGCATAATCGTGTCTTCTCAAGTCGTTCCTCAAAGGCATGATCGTTTTTTCTCAAGTCGAGTCCAGAGAATTTTCAGAAAGAATCACGGTCCAGTCGTGCCTTTCTTTTGTCACTTTCCCACGGCCAGGCCATGCCCAAGGGGCACGACCGTGTCTTTTACTTGAGGAATGTCACAGCACGGTCATGCCTCCCAGGCATGGCCATGTGGCGTTGAACCCAACCCATGGAGACCTATAAAAAGGTCTTGAGATCTCCTTTTCAAGGGGAGGAAAGGTTCCCCTTCAAGGGAACCTACAAGGTACATTTCTGATTAGATTTCAATGATCTATCCACCTCTAGAGCTTGGATTTCATCCGAAGACAACGACATTATCTTGATAAGCATCTCTTCTTCTCTAATTTCACTTGGATTGTAAGAATGCTTCTCTTCTCATCTTTTGAATGTAATTTCCTTGTTATGGAGTAGATCTCCTGGATTCTAGGATGTAGGAAGTTGTTGTGATGTGATGTTAATGTATAAATTATGGATTTGCTAATTTCCTTTTTGAATGGCATGTTTATGACTTGTTTTATATGTGTTGTGTCTTGTTTGTGTTTGATTGAATGTTTGTGTGAAGTGTATGCATATAGATGTGAAGGGTTGGTCACCATGTAGAGGAGAGGCTTTGGATTGTATGACCGAGGGGGCCCTTAGTCATAAAGGGTAACCCTTTAACCAGACTTTCTAGAGTCATCACTTTGAAATGGAGACTAATTCTCCACAAGGGATTAACTAATTAGTGTTTAATGGGTTTATACCAATTTAATTTTAGGAAGTGACTTATCTAATCTAGACTGTATGACCGGGTAACCCTTAGTGACAAAGTGTAACCCTTTGACTAGACTTTCTATGTTACGCCTTCTACTTAGTAGCATTGAATGAATATGGTGTAAACACTCCGGTGTAACCTTCACAGATTCCTATCGGTAATTTGGTTAAAATCCCTACAAGTATGTAAACATGGAAGGTAAGGGGATGAACAATCCATAGTACGTCAACTAGCATCATGATGAAATCGAAATCCTAGGATCACCTTCCCAAACCAATTCCTCTCTTAGCGACCATCAACTCTCACTGGACCTCTTGACCTCTCACTCTCTCTCTCTCTCTCTTTCTCATAAGCTCTAGTTCACAAGCTTTCACGTGATTTTCGATTGTTTAGATAAATTATTTTGTGGACTCACTAGTACTTTGTCAACAGTCCTTGAAAATCAATATTTTTATAACTTGATGACTTAATCATGCACTTGCAGTTTTGACAATAAATTTTTGGCATCATTGCCGGGGACTATTTTAGATTAACATTAGTGATAAATAATTTAGTTACTCTAGACATTTTTCTTTTTGTTAATAAATTTTTATATTTTATTATTTTGTGAATAGCTTTACAATTTATTTTATTTTCTTTAATTCTGCATTACTTTTGTGCAAATAATTTTGTCTTGGAACTTTAGTTGGAAAGATATTTGAATTTGTTCTTTTGTATGCAAAGGGCTAATATTGCAGAAGATCTTTTGTTTGTTGATCTTGAGATTGATAGAACATTCAAAAGAAGAAGAAATTTGCAAAGACAATTAGAAGAAGAACAAGTTCAGTCCACCATGGCAAACAAACCACTAAAAGATTATGCAACACCATATGCCAGAGGCCTAAGGTCTAGCATCACCAGACCTTCCATTGAGGCCAACAATTTTGAGATCAAACCCGCTGTCATTTCTATGATTCAACAAAACCAATATGGGGGAGTGCCTACTAAAGACCCAAATTAAAACATGGATTTTTTTTATGAAATTTGTGGGACAATGAAAATTAATGGAGTTTAAGTAGAAGTTATTAGATTGATGTTATTTGGTTTTTCATTGAGGGATCGAGCAAAAGCTTGACTTAACTCTTTGTCGTCCAACAATATTACAATATGGGAGCAATGCAAACAAATTTTCTTGGAGAAGTTCTATCCTCTAAGTAAGACTGCACATGAGGAATATCATTGCCAACTTCATGCAAAAAGATGGAGAATCCCTTTATGAAGCTTGGGATAGATTTAAAAGACTTCCTCAACAATGCTCACACCATGGATTAGAGAAATGGCTAGTCATCCACACTTTTTATAATGAAATTAATTATCAAACAAAGTTGTCTTGGGATTCCACAGTTGGCGGAGCTCTAATGAATAAGGGACTTGATGGAGTTGAAGAAATAATTGAAAGTGTGGCATTAAACCATCATCAATGGGCATCGAAGAAAAACAATCCAATCAAAATTCTGGGAAAATATTATGTGAATACATTAGACTTAATTTTTGCAAAGATGGATGCTCTAACAAAAAGATTTGACTCAATGAATGTTAATATGGTGAATGCAGTGAACACAAGTTGTGAAATTTGTAGTGACACTGAACATGCAAAGAAAGCTTGCAAAATAGGATCAATTTCTATACAATTGGCTCAGATTGAACATGTGGATGTCATTAGCAACTTCAATTCAAGACCCAACAATCCATATTTGAGAACTTACAACCCCGGATGGAGGAATCACTCAAACTTCTCCTACCACAACAACTAAGAGCAAATGAGGCAATCATCCGGTTTTCAACAAAACTTACAACCCTCAAGATTAGAGAAAAATCTTGAAGAGATGTAATTTACCCAATTGGAGATGAAAAATGATATCAAATAACATGGTGGAAGAATAGACAAGGTGAGAAGCATCGCAAAATGCTTGATAATCAAGTTGAACAAGTAGCTAACTCCTCTTCAAGACCTCAAGGGACATTCCCGAGAAAGCCCGAGCAAAATCCGATTGAGCATTGCAACATTGTTGAGTTGAGAAGCGGGCGAACCTTGGGAGAACCCCAAGTGACTACTATAAAGAAAGGGATCGAACGTACACCGATTGGAGAGTCAACTCCTTTCTCCTTACATAACGATCATATACAAGAGGAAGTTGAGAACGACGAACCAATTGAAGGACCCCCGGTGGGGAGATATGTACCATCGATTCCCTTTCCTCAACGAATAGCCAAGGCAAAGAAGGATGAAGAGTTCAACAAGTTTATTGATAAGGTTAAAGAACTATGCATTGAGATTCCCCTCATTGACGCTTTGCAACAAATGCCCAAATTTGCCAAATTCATGAGGGAAATCATTTCTAATTGACGCGAGAAAGATGAGTATGAGACAATAGCTCTAACTGAGGAGTGTATGCTCTGATTCTAAATACTCTACCTCAAAAGCTCAAAGATCCAGGGAGTTTTTCTATCCCATGCAAAATAGGCACAACCATGATTGGTAAGGCATTTTGTGATCTAAGAGCAAGTGTTAGTCTAATCTCATATTTCGTTTGTAAGAAACTTGATTTAAATGATCTTAAGTTGACCATTATGGAACTACAACTAGCAAATCATTCTTGTGGATACCCAATGGATATAATTGGGATGTGTCGGTGGAAGTAGGGGACTTCATAGTCCCTACTAATTTTGTGGTCTTAGACATGGAAGAAGACCCAAAGATTCCTATCATTTTGGGAAGGTCTTTCCTTGCCATGGTCGGAGCAGTGATAGATGTCAAGAATCACAAGCTCCAATTGGTAGTGGGCAAGGACACTATAGGATTTGATTTATCTAAGGTCACTGATACATTTCCAACTATTAAAATTTTGTGTTGCAGGTTGGATGGACTCCAACCAGAGAAGAAGAAACTTCACCTGACGATCGACCGTCGGATGAAGCACCAAGTCTTGCAAGAGAATAAAAGAGGCCCAAGAGCAAAAACGATAAATATATTGTCCCGGTAAGAGCTCGGAGGAGGGAAGGGCTAAAAATTCCAACTTTCCATGATGTAGGGGAACACAACCCCTTCAAAGCAAAGTCTCCTAGTTGAGTCATGACAGGGGTCGAGCTCGTGACCTTAACCGAGTGCTTCTTGAGAGGCAACCTAAGGGTTCACTTTTCTGTTCTTTGTTTTTTTTTGTTTGTTTCTCCATTTTGATCTTTATTTGAGTTTTTTCTTTTCTTTCTTTTTTAGGGATGCACTCCAACACGAGCTGGCCATGGGACTTAACATGGGCGTGGAGGAGTTTTGAAGAAAAATCGAAGTCAGATCATGCCCAAAAGGCATGGCTGTGCTCAGCAGGAGCACAGTCAAGATTGGGCCATGGCATGGTTATGTCTGTCAGATACGATCATGCCTCATTAGGAGCACGGGAAGGTTTCTACCAAGGCAGGGTTGTGCTATTTTGACAAGGTCGTGTGAATTGTGAAGGAATGGGCCAATTGCCTCACGGTCATGCCCCCTTGAGAGCAGCTCCTTCGATAGACTTAGACACGCCCATGCCTCTAAAGAATGGATTTCCAGATCAAGTCATGGTGTGGTTGTGTCCTTTGACACGGTCATGCTAATCCAAAAGCATGAAGTGGAGCAGCCAAAGGCATGGCCATGTTCTTTTACATACGGTCGTGAAAAAAATAAGAAGAAGAAAAGAAGAAAGAAAGAAGAAAAGAGAAGATTCGCCATGTCTAATGACACGACCGTGTGAAGCTTTCCAAATGCCACCGCAAGCAACACGCCATGGCCATGTCAAATGCATGGTCGTGTGGCGCAAGTCCTCGGGTATAAGACCTTCGGCACAACTCGTGCTCTCTAACCACACAACCATGCCTCTCAACCCGAGCCCCCTTTTCTTCTCTCTTCTTCAACTTCTCCTCTTCTCTTGAGATCTTTTCTCCAAAGAAAGATCCAACCTCTTTCCTTCCTCAATTCTTCTCCAATCCCTCCAAAGAAGAGTCTTCTTCAAGCCTTCTCCCAAAGAACGCAATAGCTTGCATAATCACGTGGTGGCGGCTGCCGCTATCGCGCAGTGGCCGCTGCCGCTGTCACGCGGTGGCGGCTGCCGCTGTCGTGCCATGGTCGTTGTCGCTGTCGCGTCGTGGCGGCTGCCGCTGTCGCGTCGTGGCGGCTACCGCTGTCGCATAGTGGCGGCTGCTTGCTTTTCCACGGCCGCCTCAGTTTATTGATATCATTTAAGTATATGTTGTTTAGATAACAATGGTTTATTTTGTGGTTTTTTTTCAATAATATCAAAATAAGGATCCATATTTTGTTACATACAAATCTGAAACTAGTTCATAATCTTTTTTAAATTAGTTCATAATATTTTCATAAAGATCTGAAACTAGGTAGTTGTTTTCTCCCTAGTATGATTGTCATACATACAATCCTGTTTTCTAATTTCTCCTTGATAACATGGAAGTCGACCTTTACATGAAATTGATCTTGTATTGGCCACTCAAGAATCACAAGTGTTTTATGTAAAAGATAATACCTCAAAAGTTTGGCACATTGTGACGAATACATATCCTCGATACTCATATAATATGTCGACGGAGAGAGATTCAATGTCCACAGATACAAATAATATCCCAGAAGCTTATCAAAAATGAGTAGAGAAGTTTATAAATCTTTATTTGCTTTGTGTAATAAGTTTTTTAATCTTCTAAATGTATTATTTATATTTTTTTTATTTAACTAATGTAATGTTGTACTTGTTGTAGGATCATGAACTCGCAAAATTCATCTTTGGGTACTAAGAGGAGGAAGCTATTTATACCACTAGGATCTTTAGCTCGACCAGGTGGCAAAAATAAAAGGCATTTAGGATCATTTGGACAAAATTCTTTCTCGTGATCAACTGAACGTGAGCCTTCATCTGTGAGCACAAGAAACAACAATATGCAACGTGCACCTAAACAAATTGACCATGTGGAAGACGCTCAAGATCAAACAGAATCTATCCAAGGTATGAAAAAAAAAATTATAGTTTTTTCATTCCACATTAATGTACTTGGAAACTCTAAACTAATTATTTTCATGTTTAGGAAAATCATCTTCTCAACAAAATTTGAGCACACGAGGACGTGGCAAAAACACAAGGCATTTACGATCATCTGGACAAAACATAGGAACTAGATCAACTGAATGTGAACCTTCTTCGGTGAGCACAAGAAACAACAATATGCAACATGCGCCTGAACAAATCAACCACGTGGAAGCATCTCAAGATCAAATAGAATCTAGCCAAGGTATGAAAAAGTAATTTATAGGTTTTTTCATTCTACATTTATGTACTTGGTAAAATCTAAACAAATTGTTTTCATGTTTAGACAACTCATCTACTCAAAAAAATTTAAACACGCAAAGTAAAAATAAGTGTAGTAAGGTGTGTAAATTGAAAAATGGAGAGAAGCTTCCTATAAGTTTCTATATGGATCAAGCTATTGGGTTGAATCATCAGGTCTTTACAAGGCATTTGGGTTTAATTGTAACAGACGGAAACATATGTCCAGTTTAGGTTCGTGCGTGGAATAAAATTGGTGAAGATGCCAAAAATCACATGTGGGTTGCTGTTTCGGTGAGTTAGATTTACATTTTTATAATATGAAATATCTTCTTATTAAATACTTACCATTTTTTTCAGGATAAGTTTGCAAATGATGAAATTGAGCTATATCATGAGGCAACTCTTAAACATATGCACCAATTATGGAAGAATTGGAGATGCGAGATGAACATTAAATTTATAAAACCATGCAAAACGCATCAAGAAGTTTTACAAAATGTTCCCACCGAAATGGATAAACAACATTGGGAATGGTTGACAACAGAATATTATTTAAGTGAAAGTTTCTAAGTGATTCTTATCCCACCTTTTTTTGTTGTAGATTATTTTTTTAATTTAAATGTATATTCTTTGTAAACTTATATTAATATTGATATAATTGCAGACAATGAGTACAACTAATGGACAAAACAGATCCATGAAATCTATGCCACATCGAACGAGCAGCAAGCCTTTTAGGCAATTGGCATATGAAATGATAAGACATGTATTATAAGTACTTTAAATTAATTTAGATATAAAATTGTTCCTTATTTATAATATTTATAGGGAGGAAAAGATGGGCAACCTCCATATTTTGCAACAATATTTTTTGAGACACGAAAAAAGGGAGAACATATTGTTGATCTTGATGCAATGGAAAAATATGTGACTATATAATATTTTTATTCATTTCTTTACATGATATTTGATTCATCATAGATTTCTAAATCATTTAACTTGTTGAAGGATGAGATTTGTGAGCTAGTTCGAGAAGATTATTCCTTATCAAGTATTCAACTTGTCGAGAAATGCTTTGAACCTCAACGACGTAATCATGTTTTTGGCCATAGAGGAGTGACCCCTAAAGATGTGAGAGGACCTATTGCTTTGAAGCAAGAACTTCATCATGAGAATGTGACACTACATGAGAAGATGAATAATAAGGAATCTGAATTTAAATCTTTTATGGAGTTGATGCTTAAGAATTTACCGCCTAATGTGCAAGTGACTACATCAGCTTCAAATACTATTGAAGGTTAAATTAGTTAGATTAACAATTTTATTATTTCTTGTCTATTATTTGATAAAGAGAAAGAATAGTTTTTTCATTTTGAGTTTTCAATGCTTTATAGGCACACACACTATTAGCGAGGAACAATAGGATGAAGGCTCTTTTTTGAGGTATAAGGATCCTGCACAAGCTAAGAAGGTTGTCTTTGAATTTCCTAAAGTTGAGGTAATTTCATTCTGAGCCCTGACATTATAATTGTCTGCTATAATACTTCCATATGAATAGATAGCAAGGTAAGATAGAGATGTATATTGACATAAATATCATCCCTAAAATGCAGGCTAAGGATTTAAGGAGGTATTTTTTATCAGAAGTTTGATCTGTATGCTATCCTTTTGTGTGAGATGAAACTTATCATGGATGTTATATTTTTTATTGTGATACTCATTTTTGTATATTTATTGTAGGTATTTGGGGTTTGAAGCGAAATAGAGACTTGGAGCTTTTGGAATGTCACCATTTTGCATATGAAGATTTTAGTTCAATTTTGAGTACTTTTGATGTAAATGGATTGCAGGCCTTTTTTTTGTCATCAATGATGTAGTGTTGTCATTGTGAACGAATGGACACTATTTTAATTTATAAATGTTTTGATGTTTAATATGTTGTGTTTTGATTTTTATTAGCATATATGTATATATTTTGACAGGTTTGAAAAGGTGAATTATGTGTACGTAATAATCAAGAAAAAAATATCTATATAACGATAAAACATACATATTTAATGATTATATTTTTGACCATCTTATAGCTTCATCAATCTTTATATATCGTCGTTGGTGTCGTTTTCGATGGTGCATATGGCCGTCGTTGAAGCCTTTAACGAAAGTATACAAACCCGTCGTTGATTCCATTAACAACAATATATAAATCCATCGTTACTATCAATAACAATGGTATACAATACCGTCGTTAAGAGTTATTGCCGACGGTATTTTTTATACCGTCGCTAATAATTTGCCAATGGGGCCTTTTAGCGACGAGTGCCTATGGAATTTAATATCGTCGTTGTTGAGCTTTAACAACGGGAATTTATCGTATAACGATAGGATTTCCCGTCGTTGAAAACAACTTTTCTAGTAGTGCATGTCATATATTTGTTGATATTCAAGTATTGATATTTCATCTATATTGAAATGATCAACTACATTTATCGCATCGTAAATCATTGATTGCATTGCAATATTATTAGTTGATGATTCCTCTACAACAGTTGTGTCAAATGACAAACCAATAGAAAACTCAATTGGTTCATACAAATAAGACTCTCCGTGATAATACCAGTTATAGTAATTTGGAACAAAACTATTTCTACATATATATATACTTTCATGATAACCTTATCACGAAAAACTTTATTTCTATATTTGTAATGATTACACGGACAACGTAACTCATTACTATTTATATATTCTGGATGACTCTTAGTAAAGTTCACAAACTGTTCAACTTCAATAATAAATTCATCTATGATAAATTCATTTTCTAATCTATTGTATATCTAAATTTTATTCATATACATTATAACCTAACCTAATGAGAATATAATTTAAAATATTATTAAATTTGTACCATTTGAATTAAGTTTAAATACAACAATCAAACTTAAAACTATTAATAATATTAATAGCACGTACTCACATTACTCAAGTAAAAATACTATCAATAATACTAATTATCAAACATCACAATTAACATTATAAGAATAATGGAAAATTAGAATTAATTAATTCTTAATTATTCCAAAAATTAAGAAAAGAAATATCGAGGTGTCAAATATATATACATATTAAACAATATAATCATTTGGAGAAGAGATTAAAGATTATTTGTCACCTCCAAAGTTAACATGTATTTGGAAGAAGTAAATTTTAACTCAAGGATTAGCTAATTTACTTTCCTTGTTTCCATTTGGTTGGTTGTTTTTCAACATGATCTAATTATTTGGCCATCTTGAATCATTAATTAAATATATACCTGCAGCTTTAATTATTTACACAAATATTATAGTCCCAGATAATCATGGTCGCGGTGGAGTAACTAAGTAGCAAATTATAGCTATTGCCCATATAATTAATATATATATAGGTACACCCTTAATATTGACAGGAGCCAAGATATACA
>JBBUKS010000065.1:5064553-5079669 GCA_038050645.1 Hedychium gardnerianum
ATATATCACTTCCATCATATGGAAGGGATAGATCTCATCTACATCACTCACATCCCTCCGCATAACTTATTGCATACTGAGTGATTGACTTTATAGTCCACCTTGTTATAGGTGACGTTTGTCGATACTAAAGTACACAACTCCTTATGTAGGAAACCTTAGTGACTACGAGTCTAAGGACTATTTATACTAATAGTCACTATGAGAATGTTTATGACACTCATATAGCGATCCATGAAACATTCTTATAGAGGGTCAATTTAGTACAGATTTTCTAATATATGCTCATGTGTCAACTTGATATCTTATATCTATGACTTGTGAGATTAAGTCATCAGTTAACCTATATGCTAGTCTCAACTCATTAATATTGCCCTTTTATATTAATGTTTGACTAGGAATAGGTAAGAGTAGTGTTCTATATATATCTACAGTCTCTCATTATCAATTCAACCAATTGATATACTGTAAACTAGAACCTACTATCGTAGGACATTATTACACTTATTCAACTGGCACAGATCTGAAGTATATATAATAACCATAAATATTGCCTTTTATTAATAAAATATGATACAATAGGTCCCTTGTCAATCATCTTATAATTGGCTCTTAGGGCTGATACTAACATGGGAGCCAATAGAAAATCTATTTTTTCTTGATATGCATGATTGTTTGATTTATTGCTTTACCTACCATGCTTAGTTTATTTTTATGCTTAACATAGAATGACCAAAAAGATTGCTTGATTTTGAAAACCTAGCATCGGAAAAGGTTGGGATGATAGTAAGTTAAGGAAACTCTAATGAGAGCATGTTTAGGTTGAATCATATGTGCTCTATATGGTGCAATCAACTTAGTGGATCTAGCTAAAGTTACCCCAATCAGACATGAGTTAGTTAGACCAAAATTTAGTATTAAGTTTTGTGGGTTGATTATTTGGTGAAGTTTTGTCTTAGACACGTGGTTATTTTAATGATATCCTTGTGATTCACCATAGCCTGGAATCTTATGCTAAAAACACCAACTTGTGGTACCCAAAGCTAAGTTTGAATCTAACACAAAATCAAACAACTCTTTTTAAAATAAACTAACTTATTAATCATCTCACCACAACTATAAGGTTTCATTACTAGAAAATCTAGAAAATGGTGAGATGTTAAACCTAATCGATTAATTTAACTTGATTAACATAATTAGTTAACTAATTAACTAACCCAAATTAATCAATCTATTTAATATTATCTAATAATTAATATAATTAATCTAATTAATTAATCTATTTAATATTATTAAAATTACTAATTAACCTGAATTAATTAATCTAAACTAATTCAACCTAGTTAATTATCTAATTCAACCTAATTATTTATTTATTTCAATTAATTCAAACAAAACTTAATTAAAAAATTTATTCAATTAATCTAAAATATAATTTATCTAATTAATTAACCCAAATTAGTTAATCTAACCAATTTAAGATAATTAATTAATCAATCTATTTAATATTATCAACTAATTAATCTATTTAATATTATTAAAATTACTTAACTTAATTTAAAATACATTTAAATTAATTAACTTAATCAAAAATTACTTAACTTAATTAAAATTACTTAACTTAATTAAAATTACTTAACTTAATTCAAAATTTATTTAAATTAATTAACTTCATTTAAATTAATTAACTTAATTAAAAATTAGTTAAACTAATTAATTAAACCCAATTATTCAATCTATTTAATTGATTAAAACCTTAAACTTAATTAAACCTTAAATTTAATTAAAACTTAAACTTAGTTAAACCTTAAAATTAATCAAAACTTAAACTCAATTAAAACTTAAACCTAATTAAAACCTTAAACCTAATTAAAATTTACTTAACTTAATTAAAAATTACTTAACTTAATTTAAAATTCATTTAAATTAATTAACTTCACTTAAAATTCAATTAACGTAATGAAAATTAACTTAATTAAAAATCAATTAACTTGATTAAATGTAATTCAATTCCATCTCACAGATAAACCATAGAACTACTATGTTTGATAACTTAATTTGGATGAGATGGAATAATTAGGTGAAATCAATCAACCTATCTTAAATCCCTAAAAATTAAATCAAAATCAAAAGTATTTTATGTGTAGGAACATAAAGATTTAGACCAATGGATGTTGGATAGTGAATGCTCCAGACACATGACTAGAGACAGATTGAAGTTCACAAAATTAAAATTCAATTGTGGCACAAAATTAAAATTCAAGAACTTAGGATCAGTTGCATTCGGCAACAATGAAAAACTTAAGGTAATTGGAACAGGTAATATCGAGTTAAATTTTGATTTTATTATATGCAAAGTACTGTTGGTAGATAAATTTGAATTCAATTTGCTCAGTGTTAGCTAGTTATGTGACTCTAATTACTTAGTGACATTTACTAAGTCAGAGTGTCTAATTAACAACATTAAAACCCCTAGCATAATACTTAAGGAAATTAGGAGAAATAATATCTACACAATATAATTATCAAGCTCCTCAATTAAGTGTCTGCTAACACAATAAGAGGAAACTAAGTTGTGGCATAGACAACTGGGTCACGCATTTAAAACTCATCTCAAAAATGAGTCAAAATTGGTTAGTTAGAGGTCTACCTAAACTAAAAAAAATCTAGAAAATATAGTTTGTAATAGTTGTCAACAAGATAAACATACTAAATCAACTCACAAACTAATAAATTTAAATCAAACTAACTCCATACTTGAACTACTATACTTAGACCTATTTGATTCTCATGGGGCTAAGTCACTAAGCGAAAACCAATACTACTTAGTAATAATCAATGATTACTCAAGATTTACTTGGATAAAATTCTTAAAAACCAAGGATGAAACCTTTGAAATATTTAACACCTTATGCAAATTAATAGAAAATTAAAAAGATATGAAAATTAAAAGAATTAGAAGTGTTCATGGAGGAAAATTTGAAAATCATAGGTTAATGAATTTTGTCAAACCAATGGGTACCTCCATGAATTTGTATATCCTATAACTCCCCAACAAAATGGAATAGTAGAAAGGAAAAATAGGACGTTACAAGCAGCTAAGAAGACCTTAAGAATTTCTGATATATGTCAAAGGGGGAGAGATGAGTTAAAAGTTAAGAAAATTAAGAATTTCTTTAAAAATACTAAGACCTTAACTTTAGGGGGAAAATAACAATTAAGGGGGGATAACTTTTTGTTTTTTTATGTGAAAATCTTTTTAAAGATTATTTCTTTACTTGAAAAAGTTAAATTAAAAATCTTTATTTACTATATGTTTTACTTAACTTTGAACTAAGTTGTTATAAATCAAAAAGGGAGAGATTGTTGGTACTGAAAGCACCAACTAATCAAACCTATATTTTGATAAATGGCTAAGGTTCAAAGTTAAGATTTGTTGTGATCTGATAAGTTTGACTGAGTATATAGGAAGCTCAAGCATAAAATTCTAAGGGAACTTAGGCAAGGTACAAGTCCTAGTTGAGGCTAGGCAAAGAAGACCTAGTCAATTGGACTGGCCAAGAAGTCCTGATCAAGGAGATTGGGCAACAAAGTCCTATATAGGGGACCGAACAGAAGACTTAGCTGATCAAGGACACCATATAGAAGTCCTAGGGGTTGAGGATACTAGACAAAAAAAACCCTGGGATCAAGGACACCAGGCAGGAATCTAGATAAGTCGAGGACCAGACATTTAGCAAAAAGTCCCAAAGGTCAAGATCGAATGCTGAGCAAAAGTTCAAACATGTCTAGAGATCCAGATGTTTGGCAATAGGTACATTCTCCTAAGAGGAGTAAATGAGGACACGTTCCCCATTGAGGGAACAATAGGAGTTGATTCAACCAAGTGCCTCAAAGGGATTTAGGCGCCTGGGTTGGAATAGACTCGGGCAGAGTCACACTATGACTAGATTCAGCCACATCAACAGTCGAGGTGCCTCAAAGGGATTAAGGCGCCTGAAAGTGGATAAGGCGCGGATAACTCGGATCAGATCATAATTGACTCAGGATTAAGGCGTCTTAAAGAGAATAGAAGCGCCTGGATGAGTCAATAAAAGATGCTTCGACCAGCAGCTCCAGACAACAATTGCATACAACTTTCATACTCACACATTGCTTCAAAAAGCTCTCCACGACTCTGAAATGCTGCTCCAACAACCAAAGCTCAAGCTATGACTAATCTTGTTGTCGGTATAAGATACTTGTTATTAGTTATTGCATTTCAGTTCAATATCTTTTGTAATCATCGTTCTTATAGTGAATTGCCCAATGAAAGCATTCATATGGATGCAGACCTTGGACTAGCCATCACCGGGCGGTGAACCAAGTAAAATAAAGTGTTAGCTTGTTTGTTTGTTTTCTATTCCATTGAGTTAACTTGTGTTTTACGAAAACATGAAAAAGCCACAAGCACTATTCACCCCCCCCCCTCTAGCACTTACTCTGATCCTACATTAAGAACTAGCGTGTTCAAATGCTTCGTGAATTTCCTTTTCTAGGATTCTCTCGGGCTGAGAAACGTCTCTCAATCGATTGGTCTTACCCCCAATCGATTGTCACGTCAGCTCGATCGTTCAAAACCTACAAAATAGCTCTTTTTTGCCTCCCTAATCGATTGGTGAGTCATACAAATCGATTGGTGAGTCATACTAATCGTTAGGTTAGCCTATAATCGATTGCCTCAATCGATTTAGAGACCTTCTATTCACTCGAGAACTTTAGTTGATTGGCTCAAACTGAAATCAATTGCCCCCAATCAATTCACATACCTTCTATTCACTCGAGATTTAGGCTGAATCAATTTCCTTAATCGATTCCCCAGCTTCTGTTCCCTCGCAATTTTGGCCTCTTCTAATCGATTGGCAGGTGACGCCAAGCCAATCGATTGGTGATTGCACCAATCGATTCCAGCACCTTGTCGCAAAAACTGGCTCTTCTAATCGATTGGCAGCTTAATCCAATCGTAGGTCAATCGATTGGTGTCTCAAGCCAATCGATTAGATGAAATCCAAAACTTGGATTCCGAGTTTAGGGTTTGTCAATCGATTGGTATCTGAAACCAATCGATTGGTAACCCTAAATTCAGTCTTTTCGATCCTGAATTTGGGTCTTCCCTGGTATTTGGTTGTCCTCAACCTACCAGGACTTCCCGTTGCCCAATATCTAGTCAACCTTAACCTATTGGGTCCTATTGGGTCACTCATGCCAAGTGTCTGGTCTTCCTTGACCCACTTGAACTTTCCTTTGCATAACCTCCAATTAAAACTTCCCCTTGCCTAACCTCCAGTTCGGACTTTCCCTTGCCTAACCTCAGTTAGGTTTTTCCTCTTGGCTAACTTTTAGTTAGTACTTTTCCTTACCAAACCTCAGTTAGGTCTTTCCTCTTGCCTAACCTCTAGTTAAGAGTTTCTCTTGCCTAACCTCAATTAGGTCTTCCACTGCCTAGTCCTACTAGGTCTTTCCTCTTGCCTAACCTCAGTCAAAACTTTTCTTTCCTAACCTCAGTTAGGTCTTCCACTGCCTAGTCCCAATAGGTCTTTCCTCTTACCTAACCTCAGTTAAGTTTTCCACTGCCTAGTCTCACTAGGTCTTTCCTCTTGCCTAACCTCAGTTAAGACTTTTCCTTGTCTAACCTCACTTAGTACTTTCCCATTACCTAACCTCCAGTTAGGACTTCCCATGTCAAGTATCTGGTCCTCCCTTGACCTACTTGACTTCTCTCTCACATATTATCAAACATCGAAACTCAAGCTCGAGTCAATATGAGCTTAGTCAACTTGGTCAACCTTGACCTGAGGATAATTGCACCAACACGCCTGGTACGTTACAACAAGTGCATGGTTATGTCGTCAGTAATATAAAAGATTATCGTATCCATAGGGACTTTTGATTAAGCACTAGTGATTTCGCAAAGTAAGTTATCTACACAATCGAAGGTTGGTTGGAAGTCACGAACTAAAGTTGAGGAGAGAGAGATAGCAAGAGAGAGGGAGAGAGTCTTGAGAGAGAGGATGAGAGAGAAGGTTGAGAAGTTAGCTATGGAGAGAATGGTTTTAGGATTTCAATTTTATTATGATGCTAATTAATGTCCTTATGATATGTTCATCTCTTTATTCTCCATACTTACTCCTATGTAGCAAGGGTTGTCCCTATGTCAAGGTCAACTCTAGAAAGTGGGTAAGTGTCGATGTCCTTTGTCACTAAGGGCGTAATAGTTTGGTTGAATGAGAATCCTTTGTCACTAAGGATCTCTCAATTATCCAGTCTAGTAGCAACATTAACATAGAGGCAAATCCCTTACATCTACATGCATTATTCACATATTTCGTCAAACATATACAATGCACAACACACACAAAGAAAGAAGTAAACATCTCATAGACATAAGAAAATTGGCATATACATAGTTCATACATCAATCACACATCAGAATTACTCCCTAACCCTATAAATCAGAGATCTACTCCATATAGAAGGAAATACAATCAAGAGACAATAAATGAAGCATTCTTACAATCCAAAGAGTAGTAAAGAGGAAGAAATGCTTATCAATGTGTTGTCGGTATTCTTGGATGAGTCTCCTTGCTCCGGAGGAGGACGAATCGTCGAAATGGATGAAGATGGAAGCTCTAAGGTTTCCTCCTAAGGAGAGAACACTTCCCCAAGGAGAGGGACGAAATCCCAAATCCAAGATGGTTCAAGCAAGGGTTTGCTTGACCCTTTTATACATCCCCCAAATGGTCAGATCTGGCAAATTTATTGGGCTCCGTCAAAATAGGTTTTTAACCCATTAGATCACCTTATCTCGAGTTGAAGTCTGAACTAAAGTTGTAGCCCTAGGAACTATCTTCGATTTGAGAGTTGATTCGGCCTGAAACTCTAACCAAGCCGAAAGTCATGGTGGTTCAAAATTTGGTCTACAAATCTGGGTGGATGACCCAACACGGCCGTGCCTAGGAGGCACGACCATGCCTTTTAACACGGCCAATATGTGATTATCTTCTATTTTACTCTGAAGAAAAGTTGTATATCTTGAAGTTTTCTATATTTTGGCATTTGAATCAGCTCCAAACTCCAACCATGTGAAAAGTTATGCCTATTTTACTTTTGGTTTGCAGGCTGCCCAAAATTCGACACGGCCGTGTGATTCACGCGACACAGTCATGCCTCTCATGCGACACAGCCATGTAAAATCTCTAGAGTTGGCACATGGTTGTGCCTTTTGGGCACATCCCTAGTTGAGAAGAAAGCACGGTCGTGCCTAAAATGCACAGCCTTGTGTTGAGGAAGCACGAGTAGCATGGCACAACCGTGCTTTTTAGGCACGACTCTGTATTGAGGTCTCTCATGAAGCTCACACGATCATGCCTAGATGGCACGACCATGATGGGGTTGAGGCATGGCCATGCTTGGGGGGCACAGTCATGGCCTTGGCCCTGGCTGCTCTGCTTTCTGCTCAACTCTCCATTTAAGCTCTATTTTGCTCCAAAACACGTCATGTCAATGAAAACATGCAAAGAGCAGTTCTTCGAACTAAAAGAATAGAATTATATCATAATAATGAAATATGGTGCAATACGTATAAATTATGCTCATGAAATAAGTAGATGTGCATCAAACAATGCATAAAAATATATATAATCTACGCACGTGTCTTGGGAGATGACGAGAGCGTGTTCGTTTCTTTTTCTTTGTATTCTAAGACTTTTAAGCTCCATTTTATGTCCTAACAAAGAAAATGTGCAAAGAGCAGATCTTCGAACTAAAAGAATAAAAATAACAAAATAGAAGATGTAAGCATGCAGAATATGCTTATGAAATGCAATAGAATATATGCATGATGATGCTAAAAATACATAAGAACTACACACATCACCACTCGAGATCAGTCTGTCATTAGACTCTATCACTTATTTCTCATGTATGCTCTTAAACACCAACTTGAAATTGACATAGGTTTTTGGGTGTTTAAGTCCATCATTCATTACTCTGGATTTAGTTCCTCTAGAAGGACCCACGTGGCATACTGTCATGTCATCACATCATTACTAGGTTCCTTTTGCATTAACACAGTAGCAAACTATGTCAAACTCATATTCATTCATTTTGATAAGATAGGCATTGGATAGTTGTCCTTGGCTAGGATAGAAAAAAGAGGTCAGACTATAGTATTCAAAGACTGTCATCCACATGCCCCCACACAACGAGGATCTTGCGGACGAGGAGCCAACTACGGAGCCCACTAATGCGCCCATAGATATGCCTGCTCCAGCCCCTTTAGACTCAAATGATCGTTACACTAGTTTTTCACAGGAAATGTAGGAGGGATTTCAGTAGATGAATGAACGATTCGACACACTAGTGAAAGAGTAGCAAGACATGTTTGTTTTTCTCAAAACTTGGCACATGAGTCAGCAGCAACCTCCTCCATCATCTGACTAGATCCCTATTTATCTAGACTTGCCTGTGACTATGTTTTGTAGTTTGATTGCTAGACACCTTGCCTCGACTTTATGTTTGACTTGTAGTTTCACTTGATGCTTATGTTGTATTTGACTTATGCTATTTGTATTATGCATGTTTAGTTATCCTTTATGTGCTTATTTTAAATTGAATGTCTATGATTGTCTTAGAAAATATCTTTAAAAATTATTCTTGAAAATATTTTGTCTTGAATAAATTTTTAAAATATTTTGTCTTGAAAAAATATTTAATTTTCAAAAATCTTTTATACAATGATCTCTATTTTGATGTATATCAAAAGGAGAGAAATGAGTTTAAAGTGAGCTAAGAGAAATCTAACTAAAACTTAGCTAAAACCTATGCCTAGATTTAGGTTAAGTTAGTTATATCAAAGTTGATTGAACTTTCAACTTAAAGCAATAAACTAATTACTTAGTTTTTTTGCTATAAATTAAGGTGTTAAAGTTATCAAATTTTGATATAATTTAATTATAAATTATCATTTAAGTTTAAGTTACCTTGATCTTTAACTGCTTTAAAGCATAAATCTGAAGTTTGTTCAACATTATTAAAGAAAGGTGCATTGTTTCTCTAACTTTAAACTATGTTGCCAAATATTAAAAAATAGGAGATTGTTGGTACAGTCAACACCAATAATCAAACTTATATTTTGATATATGACAAATAGTTTAAAATTAGACATTATGTGTTTAGTATGTGAGTTAAGTATACAAGTCACTTAACATGAAAAATCCTAATGGATCGGGAAGACCAGACATTAAGCGTCGGAGAAACCTAGTAGGTTAGAAAGACCATACATTAGGCAAATGAGTCTTAGTGGATCAGAAGGACAAGACACTAGGTAGAAAACTTGATGGGTCAACCAAACATCAAGTAGAAAAAGTCCTGGTAGACCAGATGTTTGGCAAATAAATAAGATAAGTCCTGGAGAGGTCTTTCGTTTCGGAAGACGATGAGGACACGTTCCAATCGGGACAATCTTAGGTGTTGATCCGACTGAAGAAACTAACGGAGATTTCTAAGTCGAGATCAGACAGTCCTAACTATCAAACTTCTTCATGCATGAATATATGTTTCTAACTTTGTTTTACAAAACCTTTATTATTATTTTTTTGTGTTAACTTTGTTTTGCAAAAAAAATAAAATTCGGATTGACTGAATGGTTTGGTAGACCAAACATGGTAGTTTTGTCGACCGATCCAAGTGGATAAGCAAATATTATATCCGAATCCAGCAAAGAAGGAAATAAAGGTTCGGTCGACTAATAGGCTTTTTAGTCGACCAAACCCATTTGGTAACCTGAGATCAAATAAGATCGGATAAGATAGGGATAAGATTGGATCAAGCAAGAAAAGAAATAATAGGGTTTAGTTGACCGAACAAGGAGTCGGTCGACCGAACACATTTAGTAAACGAAGATCAGATAAGATAGGATCGAGCAGCAAAAGGAAGTTCGATGTTTAGTCGACCGAACAGGGAGTCGGTCGATCGATAAATGCTGATTTCGTGAAAGATATGATCTGGGCAAATCATGAACCTAGATGCGAAGCTGAGCAGATTCTAGAGATCAATCAACTGAAAAAAGTTTGATCGACCAGTTGAAAAACTTATAAAAAGAGCCTCGAGATCCAAGGCTCAACAACAAATTCTCTCTTCGATCTCTTACTTTCCTGCTACTCAGATCGTGCAAGTTGTACTAGTACTATGCTAAGAGGCTCTTCGACAATCTATGCTACAGATCCATCTTTAGTTGTCGATATATTCTTTTTGTACTTGCATTTACATTCAAGGGGATAGTAGCATGTTATTATCTTCCTCATATTCTATATAGCTTTCCTCCTTCGAAAGTTTTCGGACTGGAGAAATTTAGTTGTTTGCCCAATCGAAGTGATTAAGAATCATAAGCCTTGGAGTAGTAGTCGTTGGAGTACGAATAAATAAAAAAGAATTGTATCTTTGTATTTGATTTTCTTTATTATGCTACAACTTTGTTTTTACGAAATAAAAATAAAAAAAAATTAAACGCGCGAGATTCCCCCCCCCCCCTCCTTGTCTATTTCAGTCCTACACCCATGACCTAATGCAACAACCCCACATGTAAGGTACCAACTATGTCAACCTATGGGGGCATCTTCTTCATCATTTCATATTGCTACAATTAGTACTTGTAAGTAATTGTTTCAATCCGATAAGTTCATTTTTAATTATTTTGTAGGTTTTATACATGTGGCAAAAAGTGACTTATTCAATCCAAATATCCCTCGCGATCAGTCTCATAACGAGATGAAGGAAATAAATCATGATGACCAAGTGACCTCTTTACATGAGTGAGATTTTATTCCCCAAGAGATTATTTTTTAAAAAATTTAATTTCTGCTCTCATGTGATAATCTATAACCCCAAATATAACTTGTGGAGACATTCTAGATTCTATATATTTTTTAATAATTAACATTAATTATCTAAATTTTTGATTTAATTAATTTTAAAGATAACTAATTCAACTCCGAAAAAAAAATTTACTAGCCATCGTTCTGGATTCTATGCCTGATCCCAAGGTAGGAGCAGTATGAGTCAAAATGGTCGATGAAAGCTCTTTCGATCTGATATCAAATTGATGTCGGAAAAAGAATCCCAAGGCCACGTGGGACGATTTGCTTACTTAGCTGACGAGTTTTCGAGTGAGTTATTATAAGAAAGAACTCGGTTAAATTGGAACTCAGGCTCGGGTCCCCATGCAGGTCAACCAGTTAGTCCCACTCCTGAGTGTCGGAGTCTCCTTATGAAATCAGCCTAAACGCTAAGTTCCTCCTTTATGGGTTGGCATATACATCCAGACTAGGAGGGGCCCTAAAATTGAGCCCTTTACGAGCCGACAAAATGGGCCCAATATCCATCAAGGGAACATAATCGCAGCTAAGTCCTCGGCCAAGTTCTCTGAAGGGTAGTACCTCGCTCCAGCCCAAGGGCTTTAGACCTAATCACGAAGTCCAGGAGCATATAAAGGCTGGGTGTCGAGCGTGGACACATCTCAGGAACACACGGTCCATTGCTCACTCACGCTTGGATAAACACCTCCTTACACCCTATACATGCAGTCGACATTGTCCTCCCTGAATATAAGTATAAAAAAATAATTAACTTTCAGCCAGTCTGATCCTTTGAGAGGAAGAGATTTGACGAGCGGTTTCATTAAGCCTCCCTTCTAACTCATTTTCTAGAGGTGTCGTACAACTCATTAACTTATACATTATTCTGTTCTTTGAGGTAGATATAAATGTCTTTATAATATATTTTTAGTAACATCATCAAAAAATACTCTATAAAGTGATATCTTAGACTCTCACATTCTTGACATTTTATAATATCATTATAAAATATTAATATTAACTTCAAAAGTATTTCAATTTAAGAATATAACGACAATCTAAAATATTAAAAATATATATGTTTCGGAGACATTTATGTATATCTTGTTACTATTAGTATTGTTAAATAGGTCAACTCGTAGTGAAGTGGGTCGACTCACGAAAAACTTATCATATGGCGAGATAGGACAAGCCGACCCGCCATCCTGGCTGATTAGAAAATCCTCAGTCTAACACAACCTAAGGCGGATTGTATGCTAAGCGAGCCACCCACGAGTTCGCCAAGAAATTTATATATATATATATATATATATAATATTAAAAATTTTAAGTTTAGATTGTGGATATTAGATGAGTCAAGTCCACAAGCCTATTAAGTTTTTCACTTTAATTTTAAATTTTATAAGAAAAAAATTCTCAACCCGCGGGCCAACCCAAGCCCACCACAGGCTTACCCACGCGGATTGGCCTAACTAGACCCGCTTTAAAATGGATTGATAAAATTTTAACTTAATTCGCTTAAATTGTTTGACATAACAGACCAATCCGATGAGCCCAACCTAAATTGATGGCTCTAATTATTATCATAATAAGGACAAATTTAAATATCATCTAAACTCATTTTTTTTGATATTTATAAAGTGTCTTATATTTTTTACAAGTTACCAGTAATGATAATTTATAAGATCATTTTAAAATATCACCTTAACATTAATAAATGTTATTTATAATTTATAAAGACATTAAAAATGATCAATGATATTTATTTAGAATATATAACCTCAATTCAAAATTTATATATTATCATAATTCATCCAACATTTAGAATAGAAAAAAATTTACAAAATTCAATTTAAAGTGTTAATATATAATTTGTATTCATTTAATAATCATTTGAGTTAAATTTACAAATGTCATATTAATGATAAATTTTTTACATCCAAAACTAACTACACACTACACTCAAAATATTAAGTTTTAGAAATAACAAAGTCTTGTAAAATAAAAACTCAACTAATTTACTATAGACCATCTTCAACCGTCATATTGTAAGCAAAATCTAGATACATTTCACCTACAAATACAATGCATATATTTGTATTAGTAAAATAAAATAATAAAAATATAAAGTGAATAAAAAAATTCAAAAGATTGAATATCATATCAAATAAAAAAATGATAAAGTATCATTTCATATGCACTTAATATAGTAGTCTTTGTTTACTATCAACTGTAAATATATTTCATATTTATCTAAAATTGTAACAACATGATAAATATATAAAATTAATAATATTTTATTAAAAGGTTAAAAGCATATCAGATGATAAAGTTAAACTATCATTTCTTCAAATTCATCCTCAAAAATCCGTAAAAGATCATAAGAGCTAATCAAACTTTCTTCTGATTCTAGGATTACTTGTACTTGTACTTCACACTAATTAAGTCTCAATGTCTATCTCCCTACCATAGTATTTGATCCATGCTATGAAGCACTGCTTTTGTCATAATTTTTATCGAATCAACTAAACTTTTAATTGAGAACGTGTCCAATCTGTAGGTGAAAGAAGCATGATACGATCGAACCTAAGTTTTGATGATTAGCAAAGGGTCAAAGTTAAGTCATGTTGTCTTCTAATGTGCTGATTAAACTTGCAGGAAAGTCCTAGTTGAGGTTAGGCAAAGAAGCCCTAGTTGAGGACTAAGCAAGAAGTCTTGGCAGATCAAGGAAACCCTAGTTGAGGGCTAAGCAAGAAGTCTTGACAGATCAAGGACATCGAACAGGAAACCCTAGGGGTCGAGGACACCAGGCAGGAAGTTTAGACGAGTCATGGGCTGAAAGTCTAGTGGAAATTCCTGAGGGTTAAGATCAAAATTAAGCAAAAGTCCAAACATGTTTGGTGGACCAAGGTTTGACACCAGATAAACTCTCCCGAGTGGAGTGGTGAGGACCCGCTCTTGGAAAAAGAACAGTAGGTGTTGGTCCAACTTAAGATTTCACGAGAGACATGAAGTTGAGACCGGACAGCTTGGAGAGTTGTCAATCATAATAATATTTTTTTGCTATGCTAACTCTGTGATGCAAGAAGCTAAATTTGAAAAAAGGACAGAATTAGCAACTTCAGATGCCTGGAATGGATTCAAGCGACCTGAAGTCCAGGCACCCCAATAAGATCCAGGCGCCCTAATAGCCCGATTACATCCTGCATCCAGATGAGGTGGCACACCCGTATTGGGCACTGCACGTCAGCATCTAAGCACCTCGAATGGGATAAAGATGAAGCAACGTCCGCGGGATAAAGTTTCCACGAAACAGTGTCACGTCAACAATCCAAGCGCTTGGAAGGGATCCAGGCGCCCTGATTCGCCGAGTCAGCAATGAAGTCGGATTAGATAGGTTCTGTTTGAGGCACCCTATACCGATCTAGGCTCCCGGACTTTGTTATAAAAAGATGTCACGACCATCACCTTTAGATTCATTGATCTAAGTGCTCTACTATGCCTCTTCTACTACGAAACGTTGTTACGCTCAAACTACAACGACAAAACAACGCCACGACACCACTACGAATTCAAATGAGCCTAGCATTAGGTAACACTGAGTTGTTGTTTACTGTTCTTGTTTTTTTTTTATACTTATTCTTTCAAGGGTCAGTAAGATTGTACCGAACCCTATTCTTGTAAAGAAACAAATCTTATTTTCTTTTGAGAAGAAGGTTAATAGTGATTATCCACCGTAAGCAGTCAAACTGACTGCAGGCCTTGAAATATCGTTGCACTAAGGTGAATACAAAACTGGATATTTGCCTTAGTGCAATGAGATATGAGCTCCTATAGAGCCTTTATTTTTTCATTAATCCTATCTATGTTCTCTACACAATTCAACCCTCTCTGAGAGATCATCGACTTTTATGGCATGACTTTTGCATTTAGCTATCGATCTTTGAGTTGTCTTTTTTCATCAATTGATTCATACTCCGTGTCCTGTATATTTCTAGATTGGCCAATAGAAGTCTCCCCTTCTTCATGATATTGAGGAAGGCGACCTGGTTTTATTGGGATGAGTAGTGTAAGTAGGTTTTCAACCTCAAAAAATATTTGTCCACTCTGCCTGTTTTGTTTAAACTAGTCCAAGGGGAAAAGTTATAGGTTGCAAACAAAGTCTCACATTGAAAATACATGGGAAAGATCATGGGCTTATAAGGGAAAGATCTCTCCATTGGT
>JBBUKS010000065.1:5097894-5124166 GCA_038050645.1 Hedychium gardnerianum
TCGGAATATCATCGGGTCCAACGGCTTTTCCATTGTGCATCCCATTTAAAGTTTGTTCTACTTCTGAAATTTGAATTTTATGATAAAAATTTAAATTTCTATACTCATTTGACCTACTTAATATCATCAGTGTCAGATAGCACAATCAAAAAAAATTATTTTGCTGGCTAACCGACACGAGAAAACTTCTGAAGACACAATATGTCTCCTGATTGATTCCCGAAGGTGATTCCTTCCTCCGTGAGCGATTAAGGCCAGGGATAGAGAGTTATCATTCCTCAACAACTCCAGAATGTGATTCCTTCCTCCACATGCGACAAAGTTTACCAACAGAGCGTTCTCATTCCTCATTAGCACAGAATGTCATTCCACATAGCAACAAAAGTGGCATATGAAGAGCTCCTCCCTTTGCGAGCAATGACTTCCTTCCTCCCCAATTCTTTCCTCTTAATTCCATCCTCTATGGCACTGCAAGCAACTTTGACTTCACAAATCAGATAGTTAGGCCATCGGAGGTTAATGACTTGTCGTAGAGGCGCAAATGGGTGATGTCACCCATAACCCAGCATGGCTTGCCAAAAGTTGAATCATGTCGTGCAGAGCCTAGCTTGGAAAACAGGTCGAGTTGGGTGGCAGTGGCTTGGCCTACATGCCAAGCTGGACCGACGTTGGTCTAAGGGTGTTTCCAATAGTGTTTCAGATTTGTAATATTCAGCTGAAAAACTTGGCTAATTGGAAAAAAAAATGAAATTTCAGGTGTAACCAAACCAGAACAAGAGTATAATGGTAAAGTCAGACGCATCTAGCTAGAGCACACCAAAAAACTGAACTAATTGATCTATTTTTCCAAACATAGTAATTAGGATGGTGAATTTACATTATTTTCTTATGGGTAATGGTAATGCATACTATAGATCAGTATGTCTTTACAGCATAATCATTTTCCTTTATATGGGATACCTGTAATATTAATAGTTATTTGATTTTTTTTAATTATTATAATTTTAACAGCAATGGTAGATTACCTCAATCGCAGACCCAATCATCTGGATGAGACGATCAAAAACACTTGTCCTTTCAGCTTCAAAGGATTTCCAGTGAAGAAGACATTTATACATAGTTAATGCAGCTACCGGCTTTCCATGACTAAACCCAATATTTCTGCTGACGCAACTGATTAGGGCATCAACACTCTCCTGGGAAGAAAGATTGTTCATCAAAAAGAGTGAGGAGGCAATCATAGCTTAGCTTTAAGGAACATATGACACTCACAAGCTGTCTCTCAGCATTAAATTTGTTCGGCTTAGCATCAGCATTTGCACGGTCCTTGATAGCTGGTGGGGCACTCTAAGGGATAGATTAAGTTAAGGGATGCTAGTCACTAGTTACATCTCAGTCTGAACACAGATGAGATCATTAAAATATATATATAAGAAACATACTTTACCTTAGGATCTTCAACATGATGATTCCCATTCTCCAAACTCTGTCATCAAAGACAAATAAGAGTATAAGGAACAGACGAAAAGAAGAAAAAAAATGTAAGAAACAGACCATAATTACATCAAAATTACTACATGTTTGGTAGGAGTTGAAGGAATTGATAAATGCTCAGACATGCGTTTCACAGGGGAATGCAATAATGTCTGCTGCCGCAGAATCTGGTTCTCAGATTCCATGTTAGAAAGTTTCTCTTTAAACCTGTCACCAAATTGACGGGCACCAAATGAATTTGAGAAACAAAACCAGAAAATGAGACGTAACATATATCAGTGCGACAATATTGTCAAAGGGTAAAGGTATATTAGAAAGTAGAGGTAAATTATAAAAACCTATGCACCGAATTGTTCAACTGAATTATCTTAGTCTCAGCATCCATGGCCTTCTTTAGCCTTTCCTCACTGATTCTACTTGTCTCTTCAAACTTCTTCTCAGTTTCATCAATCTTTGTTTCCAGAGAGCTCAGCAAAGCCTACAAAAACATGAATATGAAGAATGCCTTGTATGATGTATTGATAGTGACTAAATATGAAAGAAGAAAAGGAAGTGAATTTGAAAAAAAAAAAAAAAAACTTGAAAATTGAGAAGACAATTGCATTGAAGATACAGATCTAGGTAGTCAATAGGGATAGTAGAGAAGCAAAATAAACCATTAGTGTCAATCTCACCTTAAGCTTATTATTCTCATCCCTAAGCTTGTCCATTTGAACTGTGTCGACAACAGGAACCTCTTTAATAATAGGAGCTACTTCAGCAGCTTTTTTGGCAGCCTCACGTTCCTTAATCAACAAAGCCTTAGTCTCCTTGCATTGTTGCTGCATATCTTGCAAAGCAGCTTGCAATTTCGCATTCTCCTGGGTCTTAGCTTCCTCAAGATCGGCCTACAAAAAATAAGTTGTTAACTATTTCACATGTGTGAGATACAGCTAACATAAGAGAAGTACAGGGATTCAACAACTATCCATATTAAGAATTGATGACCCACAGCAGTATAAGAAATTAGCAATTAGTAAAAGATTGAACGAACTTAGATATGGGGAATTTTTGTGGTTTTCCTTTCCCCTTGTTCTGAGATACATTAAAATCAGCTTTAGACAGACAGGACCATATCTTCTGTGACATGTGAGTCTTACCCAATACCCAAAACTGAGTCAAAACACAAGTTGACTTGTACAAGTCAATTTAGATCATAGGATCACACAATACTATGATTGCACATGAGTTTGACATGACCACCTAACAAAACAGACTCAAGTCTAATTTAGAATTTTACATGAGTTTTATTAAATCCTCAAATCAAAACCTCTAATTTAAAAATCTAAAATAAAAATAAATTTTGCATGTAGCAAAAATTTTATTAGAAAAAAGATGATTTATTCAGGTAGAATTCAAAACTCCACCTGACCCATGCTATGCTTGAATTTTTCTAAGAAATTAGTAATTGATTTTCCATTAAAACAATTGCTCAGAAGTTCTTATCTAATTTTCAGGGAGAAATTTAGTCCTCCAAATGTACCAATAAGATCAATTTAGCTTCAATTGCACTGAGCAACAAGCTTAGAAATGCGATATGTGATTTTAAAACTATTCATTGGGTCAATTTTTCCAAGAAATCATTTAGGTTTCTCTTTGTTGACCCCAAAAATCAGATTGGAACAGCTAACCAGTACCTACTCTTAACAAGGAGTTGAAGACCTTTTTACCATGATTTACGTTTCAATAGATCAATGGATAGGAACTGAACTCATACAAGTTGGTCATAATGGACTATTTATGTGAAGACTTCTAGTTGCACACGAAATGATTTTCAATATAGGTCACTGCTTTGAGAAAAGGGGTTTCAAACATGCATTTAAGACATGCATTTACCCCAAAACTGTTTGAATGCTATAAAACATTATCAAGCATATTTTCTTTTATTTCTGGTGGAAATTGAGATACTTTTTGGGTAGTTTCTACCCGAAACACCAAAAGGCCAATTAGGCCATTTTAAATAGCAACGAACTATCAAAAAAAGGATCCTTTTTGTTTGGACAACCATATAGAAAATATTGTTTCTAATAAAGTTAAGTAAAAAGGGAGCAGTGATGATCTTTACTCTCATGCGCTTTTCCAATTGCAGGCGCCATGTAAGTTCTTCAACTTGCTTTTCCAATTTATTCTTGGCAGCTTGAAGGGCACCAGTTTCTCTAGCCGCCTGGAAAGGAGAGAACGGATATAGTACTGCATTTGATACTAAGACATATGGCATAAACAACAGAGATACATATGATTGCTCAGCAATTTATAATTTAATTTTTTTAAATATAATGACTCAAAAAGGGTATCGATTAAAAAATTATAAACTGTCATCTATCATAATAATTGAAACTCCATAGCAAAGTAGCTTAGGTTTAATAAAACATAGTGTTGCCCATGTCCTTGACAACAATTTATACCCATGTAACTCACAGTAATAATCTGCAAAAAAGTTTCAAGGAATAAAATTAGTTACCATTTTAAGCTTCCGCAACTCTCTTCTTGCAACCTTCCCTCTCCAAGCACATTGACTAGTGATAACAGCTTTCTTCATCCTTGAGTAATCCAAGCGAGCCAAGTATTTACGGCAATGACTCTGAAAAAATTTGTTGGCCTTGAGGATTAACCAGTTTATTATTCTCAAGCTAACAAAAATGCTAGGGAAAAAAGATAGATTAACCTGACCATTACTATTCAGCTAGGTATTGAGAGTTAACCAGCAAAAGTCAAATTTAGTGCAAGAGAGCTTCAAGATATATTTGAACTCTTTAAAGTTTTTTATTTCGTTATTGCTAGTCAGTGCACACAAACTAGATGTGTGATATGTAAATGCCTAAGAAGCAATCCTTAACATACCTGAATGATAATAGCAGCTTTTGTCTGCCGCCTGAAATGAAGTTCCTCACGAGCAACCATTCCCCTTAAACCAGTTTGTATGGTAACAACAGAAGACAGTAACATTTTGTAAGTAATCCTTGCAAGATGCATACGGAAAAATGTCTGAATATTAAGTGCAGCAGCTTGTCTACGCATGTTTTCATAAATCTGTCTTGCAAGTTCACCTTCAAAGAACATAAGAACAAAGTGTCTTACATCAGCTAAAAGATTGAAAGATTATGTAGCAGAAATCATTGGTGAGACCCAATTTTTAGTAGATACCTCTGCATGTGGTCTGAATCTGTATGACTGAATTCTTAAGCACAATGAAATTTTTACGGGCCAGGTATGACCGAACTTTTCTTTGGATTGTGCCAGCAGATCTTCCCAGTACTTCATTCCTACGAGCATCAAGTTCAGCCATTTGACCAGCTCGAAGAAACACCTTCGACTTTCCAATCTAAACAGTTCAAATTTAGAAGTTAGATGAATCATCAGCAATGGAACTAGCTTTGCTTAAACATATCAACTCCTGATCGGACCAGGATTTTCATCATGATCATAATTTTAATCCCCCAAACAAGGAATTTATTTGCAAATTTTGATGATCAACTATTCTGAATGCAATATGAAATCTCAAGTTATGGAGGCTGAACGTAAAACATGAGAATATGTATAATAACTCATCAGATCAATTTAGTCTAATTTGGACTGGCAAAAATTTACGCATACCACAACATTTTCCCCAGTCTTATTAAGTTCTAATCAAAGTTGTTTAGAAGAATATCCAGCTGTTATAATACAAGTGCAAGTACTCAGGTCCAATAGAATGAAAAGGGAAGCAACTGATAAGGAGGAAAGATCCAAAGCTCTTGCAACACAGGAGCCCAGTCCCGATAGGTTCAAAATAAAAGAAAATAAACAAACACTTTTCAGTAAAAAAGGTACTTAGATAAGATACTTCAGCAAACATAAAAAAAAGAAAAGTACTTGAGTATTGCAGATAATTCTCTTTAGTAAATATCACCTGGTAAGCTTTGAGACCTGTCTTCTCTAGCAACCTCTTTGCGGCAGTCAACTCATCATAACTGCTAGGCAAAGAATAACCGAAGAGTGAGATTAAACAAATATAAATATCTTCCCATAAAATAGCAGTCAGATATACAGTACCTTCCATCCAAAACCTCTGGTGAAAGAATGCCAAAACGGTCAATAAATTCACAAAATGCCCGTCTAGTCGGATATCCAGCACAACTTATTCTAATAGCCTCCATCACTCCCTAAACAAAGAAATGATGTAACATCAAGCAAAACTGACTCCTACTTGAACAGCTAATTGAAAATCTTACCCCACAGCGGAGCTGCTGAAGAACATTTTGATTCTCAAATATTCCCGGTTTCAAGAGATTGTTGGGTTTAACGCAGCGAATGTAATGTGGCTCAGTGGAACTTAGAGTTTCTAGGAGAGATTGCAGTTGTTGCTGTGTAGTCATTAGAGATCACATTTATAAAATGGCAAATTGATAGCATAGTCATTGCAGTTGTTGAATTAAAGTATATATATATATATATATACCAGTTTACCTTAAATCTCGAGCCTATCGATGAAAATTTTGAAGATTTTGATGCATCGTCAGAAAGAGGTGGAAATAAACTTGAAACAAAAGAACATTTAGAGGCATTTAAAAGAGACTGATGCTCGGCAACCACATAGTCCTTGTTCTTGTCTAAGAACAACTCCGTCTGATATGTAACCTATATGAGGGATCCCTACTTAGATCATAATATGATTTACAGGTAATCAATATTGGACATGAATAAAGGTACTCACTTCACCAGCATAGTGACAAATGGTAAAGTCAGACCGAGATAATTTGGGCTTGCTAAAGCGGTTGTGATTTTTAAAAGCCTGGTACAGCTTCTGAGCAAAAGTTTCATGTGTTGATCTTGGCAACATGCTGCACAAATAACAAGAAAAGAAATAACTTAAACATCCTTTCAACCAATTCATAAAAGACCAAGACATTTAGTGTTAGATGCCAGCAATTTACCAAGCCTCATCTAGGAGAGCGATGATTCCACCAGGTTTCTGACAGACAAAAATCCAAAAAAGAAAATTAAGAACCTAAACAAAATATTATGTGGATGATGTGTATCGATATTGATTACCTAACCACTTATCCCAAAAGCTCGAGTTGTTAGGGAAATGACCAATTTATATATTCATATTGCTAACGCATATTGTAACATTAGATGTGTTGTCCACAGCCTACCCAAGTACCCAACATTCTGACACAGTACAGTCGGTCATATAAATTGGTGTTAACGTACAATGTCATCTGTTATATTTGCAAATTACTTGTGAGATAAATACATAAACAACAAAACAATACAACCAATCTCTTTGACCTTTTTTAGTAAATTTTATGTGCATAATAAGCATACTCTTTCATGATTTTGAAGCCTCCTCTTTACGCATAGGGCATGACATGTCTACTAGATGGGAAGAGGAGAAAGCAAGGAAGATTTTCAGGAAGGAGAGGAGAGAGATTTTCTTTATTTTGTCTACTTGAAAAGAGAGGAAAGAAGGGAAAATGTGAGAAAATGATAAAATTAAACATTCCACTAGTCTTTTCAAAACTTTCCACTCCTTCATGCTTCTTCCTGTTTTCCATCAGGTTTTGAATTAAAAGAAAAGTGGGGACAAGAGCTCCAAATTGCACTTGTCCTTTTTTATTTCCTCTTCTGCCCAAATTAACAACCGAATGTGACAGTTTTCCCTCCTCATCCTCGTCCCCACCCCCTCTACTCCCAGTAAATACACCTATGAAGCGGAAGAAGGGAAGACTAATCCGTGCTTCACATTTCTTCTTCGAACAACTTTTTTGCCTGTTTTCTGCTTTTTTAAATCAGACAAAATACTGAGTTTGAATAATAAAATGTATGCAGGACCAGACTGATTAGTCCACTTTTAGAAGTTGGGAACATAAAACTGGTTTGTAAATGAACTATAAGTTTAGGGCTTGTAGACTGAAGCACCTTTATTTGGAACTCGCCTTAATTATTAAGGTCATTTTGATTGTTTAATGCATGGAATTGAAAACTCTGCTAAGTCCATGGGTTAGGATTGTGAATCTGGTCCTAATAAATGTTGGATTCAGTGAGAAATGGCAGTAAGTGTGGTCCAATGACAGGGATCACAGATCCTGGCACAGACCACATCATTGTGCATAGTTTCATTACCAGCACGCGTGGGCACCTAGACCAATGAGTACCTTGGTAAGTCTGTTAAAGAGATGGCAATTATCTAGGATGTGCGTGACCAGAGAACTTGAAGAGGAGGATTTTTTTCTCAAAACAGCTTTTGATGGCCATAGGAAGTGGAGATTGAGATGAGAAATGTTTATTTCTCCACCATTGTTGAGAGAAAAGTCTAGGGAGGAGAGTGAGAGCTTTAGTACACAATGAGTGGGCAGCATCTTGTTCGTGTTTCTTCATACTTCGTATGGGCAACAACCTGTCTGTACTTCTTTATACTTTTGCTCTCATACTATATAGACTTGAGCACTCTGTTCTTTGCTCTGTCTTTTTTGTAGGAACTTGTGTTTACTATTTTATAAGTATTGGAGGTGGCTCTCAATTGTCCAAGGTATTTAGTGTATTACACCTACCAAAGGAGATCAGGATTCCACTATCATGCAACTTCATTATGGATATGAGTCATCAATATAGGTACGCTAATTTTGAAATAAAGAGGATGGTTTGAGAATCTATCCTATCAAGATCCTACCAGAGGTTTTATAGAGAGTTCATTTCAATAAGTGGCTAGAGCAATCTCAATCCCAACTAGTGACATTAAAGCATAGATTGCATAATCCATATTAAAGATGTGGTCCATCTAGGACATAAATAGTGGGTATAACAGTGAGTGCAAAATTCATTTGTTATCAGAGATATTACAGAAAACAACAAAAAAATCTCTATTCAGAGTTTTAAGTTTCTTTGTGATGATTCAGAATATTAGATCTGTCAACAAGATAGGGTCAATAGTTACTCTATATGACAGAAAAATAACACACATCAAAAAAAGAGCAAAAGCAAATGGAAAATCTCAGTGACAAGAGTCACCAATAATAGCGCTGTGCCTAAAAGATAATAATGCCAATATGGTAGCCAACAAACCACGCAGAAACATGATAGAGGTACATTTAACACAATTATGTTGGAGATCGTACAGGTGCACATATGAATGATGGAGATTTGATGGTGCCTCTCTAGGAGCTTGTTCAGGAGCTAGCCACTGATAATGGTTAAGTAAATTTGATGATGACTTGGTTTGGACTTTGATTACTAATTGGTTGATTTGTTTGATGCTTTTGTGGCTACTACATGGTTGGAAAGAGAAGAAAGAGAACTCTATAGGCATGGCACAATGCAGGCGTGCCAAATTGAACCACATGTTTGTGCATGTTGCCTTGTGGCCAAGGTGTCGCTGCTTAAAAAACAGAAACAAAACTCATCTCGATTTTTGGTGGCTATTGGAAAGCGGCTGTAGAATTTCACCTAGAGAAACATGTTAAAGCTATGATCCAATGACTGCTTGAGGTGAGGTTTTACTTAGTTTAACTGTCAGTATTGATGGATGCGTCTAGGGGAGAATGAGAAAGATTTTAAGGATGATGTTTGGGCAACAAATTGTGTCAGTGTTTTTTATATACTTTTGCTCTCATATAAACTATACAGGTTCTCTATGTGGAGTTGTACAACCTTATCTTGTTCTTGTCTATTTTATCGTGTTTTTCTGTTTGTGAGGAGGTTGTTTCGATTGCATACAATATGTTGATCTGTTGCTTGCCACAAAAACTGAAAAAAATTCAATAAATATTTGTGTTGGAAGTAATTCCAAAATGTAGGTGTGCTAGTCTCAATCTATATAGAGATATTTGAGACAATAAATTCAAGTATCTACCTTACTGGTGTTGTTGATCACACATGATCTTTTGATAATATTGATTACAATAAGTGGTGAAAGAGTGACCTCAACCTCATCAATAACTATCTGGCATTGTTTAAAATTTCATATCATGCGAACAGACGAAATTTGTCGTTTCGTCTGCCGCCCGGCACCACAAGTCGCCGCGGGGTTGTGGAGGTGTTGCGATCCCGCGGCGACCTCCACGGGTCACAGAGGCAGTCATAGGGTCCTCGATCTTGCTTTTTTTTCTTTTTTTGAAAAAAAAAATATTTATTTTTGTATTTTTAATTATTTAAATATTTAGGTTAAAATATTTATTTTTAATTAATATATTTATATTTAAAAAAATACTAAAATCATATCGGCACGGCACAATACGGTACTGAAACCATATCATCCGTTCATAAATTGAAATTCCCATACGGAAATTTTAAAATATGCTCTCTGGATCTATTAAAAATAAAGACTTCTTCTATTGAGGAGGTTAAGCATCAGACCAGGTGTCGAATGTCCACGTGGCATGACTAAAAAGTTTAAAGGTTTTGGTCATCTCTTGTTTACTGTCTATAGCTCAGACTCTATTATAACCCCTAATTGCAGAACCGATTTTTGTGAGCCTTGTTAAATCTCAATATGATTTTGGAACTTGCGAGAAAAACAGTAAGAACCTAATAAAAAAAAAAGGAGTGCACAATAAAGGTAAATCTAGGCACATTAGTTAACGCATTACAAATTGACTCAGGTAGCTCTTTTAATGTTTCTTATCCATTTGTGTCTTTCCTGTCATTTTGTTTCCCAAACATGAAATAAGGTACACATAGAATCACCATAACATAAAATTGAGACCCATGGTTAGAAAAAATAAAATCATAAATAAATACTTATAATTTGTAGATAGCAGTTAGTATGGACAAGCGATCAAGGCATACCTTTTCAATAAGGTCGAGTATGTCCTGGTTATCAACAAACTCAATATAACTCCAGCTGATTTCTTCTTTAGTATATTCTTCTTGCTCCATCTTAAAGACATGCTGTAACCAAAGAAACAAAAAAAAAACGTGATGGCTGAAAAACCTATGACAACTAGGTTTAAATTTTAATCATGCTGGAGTACAAAGCACAACATATACCTGATTGAAGTGCTGCTGCAATTTTTCATTTGTAAGATTGATACAGAACTGCTCAAAACTGTGAAACAGATAATATTAGTGTCTATCTGGCAGTTTATCCATGTTAACTAATAGAAAATCTACTGAAAAAATAGTCAAATAGGTCATATAAAAACACAGTTCTTGTTTCAAGAGGAATCCTGAAAAAGGCACATGGTTCTAGGGTAATCTTAAGATGGTGGCCCAACGCACAAGACTATGTCAATGCTGGATCTAGTAAGGTTCAATGCTGAAGGATCTGGCTAACAAATTGGTTTGATGGAAATATATCCAAAGAACCAGGAGTTTCACATTGTTTATCCCAGTGTCTGAAATCTTGTCTTGTGTCGGGCAAGCAATTGAAGCATACCGCTGGGAAATTATCAAAACCCAACACTGACCAGCGTAATATCTCATGTGCGCTCATGCCAATCAACAATTGTGCCACCATATGTTGTACCTCACCAATGCTCAGAACACTTTGCTACTTTTTGGATTGATAATTGAATTGCTAGTCTTACTGTAAAAAGTAAACATGCAAGAAGATTGTAGGAATAAAAATTATGCAAATTCATCTCGACACATGTTAAAGTAAAAAAAAAATATGTAAAATCAATTTTAATTCACATACCTGATATACTCTTACCAAAAGGAAAATATCAAAGTGGAAGAGCATCAAATGAGTAAAAGTCATTTGAATTTTTTTTTACCATATGTGAAAGCATGCCGTGTAGTAACACAGTATAGCAAAAAAATAATAATGATAATGCTATTTGGTATGCAATTGATATAACCTTATTTATAAAAATAAATAAATTAAGTAAAAGAATGTCAAAGATGTAAGCACATCTAAATTCATCTAGGCACAATTAAATGTGTTGAAGCGTGCCGGATGTCAACACAACAAGATGCCACCCATTACAGCGTGTGACCAAAGCCCCAACAAGGAATGATATTTCAAACCTTAGCTTACCCTACTATAAAATAAGAGCAAATTTTCTCGAATATTAATTGCAAATACAAAACAAAAACAAAAAAGTCAAGCACCTGTTAGTTTTAAAACTCTCAAAGCCATATATGTCTAGCACCCCAATTAAGGACTTTGAATTAGGGTCTTGGCCAATTGAGTTGTTGATCTTGTTTACAAGCCTGCATACAACATATTCAATTCAAATAACTTGACTGCAAGTTTTAGATATTTGTTAACTCAGATCAAATAAATGAAAAGAACCGTGCAAAGATAATCACAGAGTGGCATAGCAATATACCAATCAAACAATCTTGAGTAAACAATTTTTGCAAGGGCATCTCTACTTAAAGTTGCAGCTTCTGGGTCCAGGGTTTTTATTATATTCTCATCCCGAGTAACAATAATACGCTTACACAAAGAATCTTCAAGTGCCGTTGCATCACACCTAAAAATTTTTATTTCCTTAAAAAAATCAGATCCAATATGAACTCGTGCTAAAAACATAATGCTCAACAATTTTTACATAAATAGCTCTGCAGCAGTTCTCAAATGGAACAGTGACTTCTCATCTTTAGGTTGAGAAGAATCTGTTTCCCCTCCATCTACAAACTCAATATTTCCTAGATGAAGAATAGCAGCAACCACACGGAAAATAGCATCCTGAATAAATCAGTATACATAGTAAACAATAAAGTCCGGAAGAAATGAAATATGGAAATTCTTTTGCCTCTCATGTGAGCCAAAAAACAAACCTGTTCGTCAGAATTGATGCCAATGATGTCCATAGCCTTTTTAGTTTCTAGATACTCCTTGGAATCATTCACTCCATCAAGTTCAAAGCAGTTAGATTGGTTAAGATAATGAAACGTCCTTGGATTTCCCAGCTTGTATCTTTGAATGTCCTTGATAACAGCATTTTTAAAATTTAAGAACAAGTAAAGCAAACTGCTTGTGCGAGCATAATAGTTTTATGGTTTTTAGTTAAGATGATAACCAAGAACATAGATGAGTATCCAAGAGATGCCATTGTCAAGGATGTTTATGTGAACAGTAAAACACCCTTTGCATTTATTAACCCATCAAACGAAAATATAATTCAAGATGCAAACTTAAGAAACGAAAACATACACACACACACAAGACTAGCTAAAACTATCATTATCTTTAAAAAATAAAACCCAACCAAGAGCCACCGTGAGTTAAAAAATATGGTCATCAAAAGAATTATTCTAGAGATTGAAACCTTGCACTGTTTAGTACATGAGTAACAGATAAAAGATCTCCACCAGAGTAAGGCATCACTCTGTTGAACAAGTGTAAAAGTTATATACTGGTACAATCAAAACAAAGAGTGCAGGTAGAATAAAATAAACAACTGCATGATGAAATCACACATGGCCAAACTCAGTAAAATGCTGCTCGTTACCAGGTCATGTAATAATTATGCATTCATGTACTTTGAAAGATTAAAAACACAACTAATCTCAAGTTGCAGAGTATATATCATTATTGCATCTCTTTGCATCAGCTAGACTAATTGGAGATCAATGATTACCCTATTAGTTGCCAATTAGAGGTCAATTATTATCCATGCTAAAAGGATCATCCCCCACTATTCATCACTCAGATATTTCAAACTATCCTGTTCCTTGTTTTTTACAAATATGGTAAAAGGATAAAGTTAGAAACAGTCCACCAAAATTATCGAACAAAAAATCATATACACACATTCAGTTGCTCCTATCAACTATATCTAAGAAAGGTGGCAAAACCATTTATCATGAACTTTGGACGATTGTCTATGATTATGCCAAACAAAATTAATCTCGTTTATCACATAGTCCTCCAAAAACGTTCCTATTATTAGGGAATAGAAGAAAATGGAATCCTAGCATCTTGGGTTTGAGAATGTACAAAATATTAGCAATCGATCAATATGTAAAATTGCATACTTCTGGTGGTGCTGCACAAAGCATGTAAAAGCAATGATAATTCCTTTCAGGATCAGATATTTGGCAAACTCGGGATCTTTCAAGAAGGTAAGTCCTAATGGCAGCTCCAGAAATCCTTCCCCTCTCATCAAACTGAATCTCAACAAATTTGCCAAAACGACTGCAGATACAACAATCATAAAAAATGTCATTTGAGAATCAATGAGAAAATTTTAGCTGAAAAAAAGAATATTATGACTCAAAATTTTCACTTTTATGTACCTTGAGTTGTTGTTTCTTACTGTTTTTGCATTTCCAAAGGCTTCAAGAACAGGATTTGACTGTAGGAAATGATAAATAATGTTAGAGGAATTAGAATGAAAAAGGAGAAGTTCGATAAAAAAACTATGTAGCACCAAATGGCATAAGGTTCCTAATCCAAAGTAGCAACGGGACGAAAATCAACCTGGAGCACTTGTTGCTCGACAGTCCTCCCTTCTGATGCAGCTCGACCGCCCATGTAAGCAAGGTAACGCATAATCATCTTTGTGCTTTCAGTTTTACCTGCACCACTTTCCCCACTTACTAAAATTGATTGACTTACTCCTTCATTTCTCATCAATCTGCATCAGAAGACACTCGTGATGAAAGCATAGTCCATGCACACACGACTAAGCATAAAGAACAGGAATTACCGAAAAGCAACATCGGCAACAGCAAAAGGATGGGGACTTAATTCACCAAAAGCTGCTCCTTTATATTGTTCCATCATGTGGCTGTCATACAGGTGATTCAAACGCCGGAAGGGATTGACAGCGATCAATATATTGCCAGTATAAGTCTGTTTACATAATTTCATTAATGAGCTATTCAAAGACAAATGTTCAATGAATGGATCAATTAAACTATTGTGCTAAAGTTGTTCTAAGCAATTCAAGATCAAAAGGAAAAACAATCCGACAATGTGCAACAACTTTGAAATGAAAATGAGATAATTTTCACAATGAGGTCACAATGACTATATACAAATTGTGCACTATGAGGAAGTCATCAGTTTGCTCAACAGAGAATGTCACTTAACCAATCACGTGTAAATAACTACCATTTCAACTTCTATAATATTCACTCACATAAATTTCATTCATGTCATATCTAGATCTCAAATTTTGCAAAACTCCGGGTTCGTGCAAATAGGCAAGTTTTGTCATGTCGTCTACCCCACAAGGTGAAGCTTCAGGATCCTTAGGGTGGACGCTAGAAATCTTGGCTGTTACCTGCATTGCAACATGTGATCGTATTAAGTTCACAATTTAAATCATAGAATTCAATACTCTTGAGCGGTCTGTACCAAAACAGATACAGGAAAGAGAAAAAAAGTATTTACAATATTAAGTAACACAAAGAAAATATGCTAATGAAATATTAAAGTTTCAGAAGCATATTCCATATGATAAAAAAACATACACCCAAATATTATATATAGCAAAACTTCTTAATTCTCGTCCATGCAAAAATATGCAATGCAAGTTCAAAGAGAACAAAGCACGCACCGTTTTTCCAGAAGTACAACAGATCTTAATCTCATCTCCCTTGGCCTCCAAGACTTCTCCATCTATCCAAGCCTCATCAGGATCCTCGACCCAGACTTGCGATCCTACTACTATGCTGAACTTACTTGCCTGACAGGGTTATTTACCGTGTTAACAGTAGTGCAAATGAGCTTATTTCGATCATGTGTGGAGAGAACGCAGCAAAGATAACCATTGAGTAAAAGAGCAATTTTTTTGACGGCAGTGCTTTGGAACCAATGAATATGTTGCACACATATTATTAGCAAAATATGTTGCACAAATAAAAAAAGATTAGAGGCACTTTTACTGTCCGAAAACCATCTATATGCGAAAAATCATAAACAGTCGGGCTGGAGCTAAACATTACAAAGTCGCAAAACAAAAAGATCGTTACCATTATCCCCTACTATGGCAGAAAGCCAAGCGTTGCTCCCCGATGCTCCCTCGGAGCTCCCGTCAAACTCTATCAAGCATCAAATTAGAAAAAGGTCCCCAATTTCTGGATCAAAATCCAATGTTCCCTCGGGTTCCACTTCCCCTCTAGTTTTAAAAAAACGATTTCCACCTCACCCCTTACCTACCGACACCGGGATCCACCTCCAACTTGCCCTCGCGGCCGAGATCGGCTCCCACCAACGACACGCTAAGAGCTAAAAAGATCTGGTCCTCCCCCGCTGTCCTCCTCCACCACTTACTCTTCCTCGAGATAATGCCGATGTACCGAGATCGCTCCGCAGGGGAAGATCGCAGGCGAGGCAGCAGCGAGGATAGAATCTCTTCCTGCCGCTGGTTTCAATCGCCGCCCAGAAACCTCCGCCTCTCACCGACTAGTTGCGTTCCGCCGCCCCTTTTCTTTTCTTCTATTTTACGTTTTTATATTCAACTCTCTTCGGCTTCCTTCGTTTCACATGAACTAGCGATCAAGCGAACGCGTTCCGTACTCCAATTACAATTAACAAAACTTTACTGCGCCGAACCAAATTACCCTCGTCCCTCTCCAAATATTACTAAATTGCCACTCACCATCTAGCGGCTGCTCCTTTCCTCTTTCTAGTAAACTAGTAAATACAAACCGCCAAATAAATCATTCATAAATTTTGTTAATCAACGACGATAGCTTCCTTAGTGAATAATTCTATTTATAGATTTCCTCATGCAAAATTGCTTTGTGCCCGAAAACTTGTCGGTGTAATTAATGGCGAAGATGGTTTAGTTTAACGTTATGTTATTTCTCAAAATAATACATACACTGACCACGAGTCGTAATCTAAGTCGTTGTTTCTGAAGTGGACTGACGTCGACTAACTCATTGTGACATTTTAACTATCATGTAAAGAAACTTCCGCCTTCCAAGTAAACAGTGAATGCTCACTAATCTATCTGCCGGCAAATATGAAATCCAAATTGCAAGTAAACATTACGAATGCAATAATTAGTATTTAGTTCTGATAAGATGTGATCATGAAATTGATGGCAACGTGGCACCAAATGAGTAAACGATGAAATTTAGATTTTGGCATCCATGCTAGATTTTATCGTTAAATATACTTTTTTTTTAGACCCAAGACTGTACAGAGTTGGAAGTCACTTTAAGGTTTCGAATCATCGCGTTGTATGCGTGTCAATCATCTTCGAAAAACACTGCAATTTTTGTGGGACCCAACTCAGCTCGTCTCGACCGGTCCGAACTTAACAGTAAACACAGCGCGGAGGGAGGGATTGTGGTGAGAGATTGGATCGTACGGTCGGGACGCACCACCGCCGTGGGAATCCAGTGGAGATTGCGCGTTGACAAGATTGTTTGATTCAAAAACATTATTTGACTTTCCACGTCGAGAGGAATATACTTAGTCAAATGACTGAACCATTCAATCAAAGTGGTCTAATATTCAAATTATATAAATAAATTTTAAAATTATTAAATTATATATTTATTTTTATTTTTATTTCTATTTATGAATTATATCCGATCGATTACTATATTATTATAATAATTGATTGAAAATTTTAATCTATATTTAAAAAATTAATACTTTTAATATGATATATAAAAATTATATTTAAAAATATATATATAATCAAAAAAATTAGACGAATATATAAAATTTGGTTCCATATTATTTCAAACTTTTTATAATTTTCATGATTATATTATATTTTTAAATATAATTTTCATGATTATATTATATTTTTAAATATAATTTTCATATATCATATTAATTTTTTAATTAATTAATAATATTATAATAATTGATTAAGATAGACACAAATGAATACGAAAGGACAACAGTAAAATGGAATACTTAATATTATAATTTTAAAACTTACGCGATTTAGATCTTATCAACCTAAACTTAACTGCATCGTTCAGTAATTTGCCAAATATAATTGTAAATATCATCATTTGCTGAGCGGTAGCCTTATGGAACGTGATGAGGCTTTGTGTATGTACATTGTTGGAATACGAGTTGGTCCATGGGGAGTGGATCAGCCGGGAACGGGCACTGCTCCGCCACGGCACCCTCGTCCGTAAGCGGAGCGCAAGCCGGCGGAGTAACGCCGCTGGAGACCCCTTCCACGTCGGCGCAGTACCACGGCATCTTGCTCGGCTTCGCCAGCGCCACCGTCACGTTGGAGATGCAAATCCCCCTAAACGGCGCGTTCGGGATCCCCTCCAGCCTCGCCGCCGTCGTCACGTTGCGCGCCACCACCTCGCTGTAGCTGATGCCGTCGACGACCGGGATCGCGTTCGGGTCGTACTTGTCGTCCGGGTGGGACTTGTAGTTGCCGGTCATCCAGAAGACCCACTTCATGCCGTCCAGGTTCATCCTCCGCACGTACACGTCCCGGACGTAGGCTCCTCTGCCCACCGCCGTCTTGATCCGGACGCCGGACTCGGAGCTGACGGCGGTGATGTCCTCCGCCCTCACGTCTTGGATCCCTCCCGACATCTCGCTGCCGAGGGCAATGACGGCGCTGGTGGGCGAGATGCAGGTGAGCCGCCGAACGACGATGTGCTGGCTCGGCATCCCGTAGGCAATCCCGTACTCGTCCCACCCGCTTTTGATGGCGACGCAGTCGTCGCCGGAGACGATGTAGCAGTCCTCGATACGCACATTGGAACAGGAATCTGCGGCAACATCGATCAACAGCTCATCATTCTATAATTTAGATTTAAGGTCAAATTCAAATTACTAATTAATACCAGGGTTGATTCCATCCGTGTTCGGAGAATGAACTGGTGCAAGGATTGTGATCCCCGAAACCACAATATTGCTGTGAAAATCAATAAATAACTCAAAAATTAAAAATAATCAATGCAAATGAATTAATTTAATAAGTAAATAAACAACCTGCTATAAACAGGGTGGATGTTCCATGCGGGAGAATTGAGCAAAGTAAGGTTGGATATGAGGATCTGATCGGAGTGCATTAGTTCGATGAGATAACCTCTTGTGTACTTCAGCTTGTTGCTGTGAAATTTTGACCACCAGAAGTCGCCTTGCCCATCGATCGTTCCATTGTTTCCTGAAATTAATGTGCAAACAATCAATATTTGAGTGTGATGAACAGTACCAGCAAATCAATTTGTTGCCAGAAATTGCATGCCTGTGATGATCACATCAGTGAGATTTGATCCGCCAATGAGACTGCTGTATCTGCCACCAGGACCATCCCTTCCTCTACCGTAAGACGGCAATGGATCGACGATTGGCCATTCGTTCATCTCCTGTTGCAGTGTGCTAATAATTGAGTAAACAGTCTGAAGCAGCGGAATCGTTTGCAGGAATGATGGAATTGATACCTGAGTGGCGAGGATCACTGCGTCGCGGTGGAGGAAGAGAGTGAAGGAACTGGTGAGGTTAAATGGCCCGGTGAGCCACCTCCCGGCGGGGACGAAGAGCATCCCTCCGCCGTCGGAGGCGAACTGGCCGAGGTGCGACACCGCGGCCCGGAACGCCGCGGTGTTCGAGGTGGCGCCGTCGCCCACCCCACCGAAGTCCGTCAGTGACGCCGTGTGCGCCCGGCAGGCGGTGGCGGAGTACTGGAACGTCGTCTGCGCTTCTCCGGCGCCTGCGCCGGCAAACTGGCTCTTTCTTCTTGTGCACTCCGCCGGTCCGATGAACGTGGCCATCAGAAGCAACCATATCGACAGAATCATCTGGCAGCGAGAAGCAATCGAACATTGTTACCGTGATTTATGTTCTAAATGAGTGATATTCGAGAACTGTACCAGTGGGAGTGAGATGCTTCTGCTGCTTCTCTGCAACTCCATTTGCATTTGCTGAGGGGACGCCATTGGCGACAAACGCAGCTATGTTCTGAGATTACAACCAGACAGAGCGCGAGTGCATTTATAGAGGCCTCTGTTCAAAGAACGATCGATGAGGAATAAAATGAAAATAAAAAAGTGATATCGTCCCGTGAAGACTTGTCTCGTCTGCATTCGTGCCCGTGTCCCTCGTCGCCGCTCACGGGTCGTCGGTAATTGTTCTGGGAGACAAGCCCGTCACGTGAATGAAACAAGCAACCGAACTGCAGGCGGAATAACCGAGACGCAGCAGCGGAGACTCGTTCATTATCAATCAACACAAGCAATCAGTCCTCCATCCACAGTTGACTCTACAGTTCATTTTTTATATATATAGATGATGTATTTATAGATTAATAGTATAACGAAGAAGAGTATAAGTCTTTTTAGTAACGCACCTGGTTGAAGTGGTGGTATTTGAAACGCGAAACAACTCATTTTCCAGTGTCCTTTTAATGTTGAGATTTTATACTTGTCGATGAACTTCTCTTGAGAAGTAAAATTTATAATAAATAAATAGGAAGAAGACAAGTTTTTTCTCCTTTAAATTAGATGAAAGTGATTAGGTAGACCATGAGTACTACGGAATCTATGAAAACACGATATAATTCGTTGATCTTCCGGCATGATGTGATCAACAAAAGAGCACATCTTGTAGTTTGTAACTATGACCAAATTAGATATATTTAAAATAGTTCTTCTTTCAACTACAATACGCAGCACTGTATCTTTCTCATATATTAGTTATTATTCGAATTAATTAAATTAATTTTCATAATTTATCTTCTTCGTGTTAGTTTTGAAATAAACTGATAAAAACGTTGGAGGCAAGTATTTCACTTTTTACTACCGTATTATATATATTAGAGTATTAGATAATTTTTGCCGAGTGAAATTTGCTAAATAGAAATTATGGACGAAATCAACTTCAGAATTATATGCGAGATGATTTTAATTGATAATCTCAAGCTTTCAATTTAGATTCGGCCCTAAATTCGGCCGATCTACTTTGACCGCTAATCTACTGAGTGGAATAACCCAAGCTTAGGTGGATTGTCATGAGTAGAAAAATTTCTCCGAGTACTTCCCGAGTGACGTGAGGTTCGAGCGGCTCACATACTTCATGAGTTCTAGTGGGAAGCTGAATTAGGACGTCGAATTCCCAAGTTGCCGAGTGTTGAGTCGGGACATCGAAAGCCTGACCTATTGAGTCGTCAAGTGCCAAGCTCGCCAAGTGTTGAGTCGTCCACGTGCTTCCGAGCGGAAACTGAGTGGACACGTCGCCCCACTACCAAGTCAACCGAATGTTTTTGCTTGAATGCCGAGTTGGGAGAGAAATCGTCCAACTACTAAATTTGAATGGGTCACACAGTCAAGAAGAGAGATGTCGAAGTCCGCGTTCAATATAATTTCCTTAAAACAGATTCATCCCTCTCTAATAAGCTTCGAGATTACGTGACTCATCTATTTTTCGGGATATAACAGAAAAAATCACAATCATAACTTAGTATAGATTATTCACAACGAACTGAAAAAATACTCAATTGCTATCACTGTCGATTGAAATAAATTAACGAAGAGAAAAAATAAGGGAAATTACTATTACTTCTTTTCTTGTCTATCGCTTATGATCATACCTCCTCATTGTACAAGAGCTCATTCGTTTATACATATGAGAGAAAACCTCTTTCTATCTATATTTTCACAACTTTAATATTTATGATTTCATATGAACATACTATTATACCTTAAAACTAAAATTTTCATTTACAATAAAATCTCTTTCATCCATCTATCATTTTTATTCATATTTTTCAAACAGTAAACCGTATTGAGGTGAACAAACATGGTTTTCTATTGTTAAACAACACAAACTAAGTTTATTTAGATTATATACTTATTCCATCACATACTCCTTGCACACTATATTATGCGTACCGATCAGAAGAGATTACGTATATATATATATGCTTTTCAACCAGCAATTTGCACGAGTCTAATCTGTGCCCTGTCGCCCTGCTTCTTGGGGACAGTCACCGCCAGCACTCCGTTCTCCAACTTCGCCTTCATCTCGTCGGCGTCGGCGTCTTGGGGCAACTTCACGCTGCTGAAAAACTTGCCGTGGTTGCGCTCCACGCGGTGCCACTTATCGCCCTTCTCCTCGCTCACCTTCGCTCTCTGACCACTTATCTTGAGGATCTTCTCCTCTTCCACCTCGATGCTCACCTCCTCCTTCTTCACCCCGGGGAGATCCGCCATGAACACGTGGTGGTCCGGAGTCTCCTTCCAATCCACGCTCGACGCAGAGAGTACTGCAGGAAGAGCCAGGGCAGTGGCAGAGAAGGAGAAGCCTTCGCAAGCATCCCAGATGGCAAGCGGCGACGGCTCCTGGCGAGCAGGAGCAGACACTCCGTTAGCCTTGCGGCCGAATAAACTGGTAATGATAGACATTTATTATCGACGATAAATAATCCTACTTGCTTGCTTGCTTGATCTATTTATAGAGGTAAGGAAGTTTTGAAGCTGTCTCATGGCGATCGGAGCAATAATTGTGTGGTGAAGGAATCTGATAAAATGGCTAGCTTTGGATTGAAGCTTGGAATATTTATGCTCCAAAGATGGAGAACTATATTCTTCGTGATTAGGTCAATGCTACTTTAGTAGAAGCTAAGAATAAAAATAAACGGGGGCGCTGGGCGAGCGTTTCGCCTTTTGCCATAATAAGAATAAAAATAAAATCTAACTCTCGGGTTAGTTACAGCGAAAGGATATTAAATTTGCACCCATATATTTACGATTCAATTCTAATTATAATATATTTATATATATAAAAAAATAATACATACAACTATGAAATATTGAATTTTTATGTCATCCGTCGCAAGTATTTTCTAATTTATTTTCACGGTCGATAAATTTTGTTCATGAAATTAAATTGATCGTCCTAGGTTCAATATTACTTGATTTAATATTTTTTAAAAATAAAAATAAAATAAAAATTCTTTGTAGTAGCCCCATGCAACGATAAGATATTTGATGAATATCAAGAACATCATGTTTTCATTTTCAACTGAAGTATTCTATTTTGGATGAAAATTTGTGAGAAGTGATATCGCACGTAAGTATGATTATCCAAGTGGAGCCGGGCCACTACTTGGCGGAGCAGTCATTTTTACGATTCTAATACCTAAGTGGAGTATGATAGCCTAAAGCAATGTGTGGAGATCAATTATTGATATTCTTTAATATTAGTATTTTTTAAGTACTCAATTTTCAATTTTGTTCCTAAATGTCCTGTTCTAATAGTAACTTTCGGAATCTTGGAGAGGAAAACGTAATTTGGATCGAGTTATAGTGCAATTTGTCTTATATATATTGGACTGAAAAATTGAAATCGTCTTAGCAATCTTTTCGATGACCTCACATTTTTTAAAAGGAGTAAATTAAGAAGGACATTGACCTTATTATCCTTTGTATGATGATCGTCAAATATCTAATTTACATTAGTTAAAAATTAATTTTAAATTTTATTAAAATAATTATTTACATAGATATTAACTACATACAATTTGTCTGACATATTAAATCATATGAAATTTATTCATCGAGATATCCTCTGTGTAGTTCAAGAAAAATTATATCGTGGGAAGTATCAATCGTTCCGAGCGTAGCGTGAAGCGTATAATTAGTCTACTTTTAACATTGTTCGATTGAAGTTGGACATCTAAATAATAATAAAATTATAATCCATGTCAATTTAATTCAATTGGTATACTTAAAGTAGTATTTTAAAATAACATTTAGTTTGTAAATCGAAAATTAAGAAATATCAATGATATTTTTATTTTTGATAATTTAAATATCTAAATTTCATCTAGTTAATTTCGGAGGTAGACTAATTAGAGCATAAGTGATATTTTACATGATTTATTACATTCCAAAGAGTATGAGGTCTAAGATGACTTTATTTTTACTAATATGAGTGACATTTTATAATCTAATATATGAACTTAGGCCTTGTATGACAAAGAGTGAAGATCATGCCACCATATCGGGCTAGATTCTGCTTACACAAATTTAGTCTCGTAATTTGATGAAAAATATAGAATAAACACATAATTTGCAAACTAAACTAGTTAAAATTATAGTTAAATATATTCTAATAATAATAATCAAATAAATTAAATACTTAATATTTAAACTATAATAATAAACTAATTTATAATCAAGAAAGTTTTACATATTTAATGTTAACTATAAAATATGACATAGTAACATCGAACAAAATAAAACTATTGAAGATGTGCCCTGCGATTTTTCATAAAATAAAACTCATCAATTATTGAATCAATATCGATTTTTATAGTAAATTATCTTTCAATGTAGACAATTATAGAATTTGTCAAGAACTTTCTTCCATCTTATTTCGAAGAGAAATTTTAAGAAGTTTCATAACTGAAAATGATCATTCTGTTGTTTGTTGCAGTAGAAATAGAAAGTGTTAAAACAATACGAATCAACCTGTCAATTAAGTGATAATACTTTGTCTTTTCAGTCTCTACTAATCATCGACATAATTCAGAAATGATAGAGATATTCTGAAACCTTTCATGATGAATTATATCCAACTTATAATACTCTAACTGACTTCTCAAATAATGTAGTTATTGTCCATTAAAATCACCAAGATAAAATTTCTTTGCAAGATTATAAATATCATCAACATTAAACAACTTGAAGTTCTCTCAAGGTTCTAAAACAACACTAAGTTTAAGAAGTTCTATAGCCCCATCATCGAATATGCTATTTAGCTTTTTCATTTGAAAATCTATTGTAGCATTAAATATATCAAAGCTGTAATGGTGCTCAAATGTAATAGAATCTCTTTGCTGGCACAAACGTCTTGTAGCAGATCTATAACAAGCATTCATATTTGGTATCTCGATATCATTATTTTCACAAACTGATTGCATAATTATTAGAAGAATATTATAATATTTTGCTCTCAAAGTATGAAGTAAAACTTTTGTAGTTGAAACAATATTCATTGCATTTAATATGTCTAAAGACTTCTCTTGCAAAGTTCGACAAAGCAAACCTGTTATCCCTATAATCTTGTGCATCAAATATAAAATAAATATGAAATCAAATGAGCACAATCAAAGAACTCGTAGCTTCCCCACGTATAGAATTCGAAGATGCTTCCTCCACTATGTGCTCAAGCACAACAATTACTAATTTGTACATATCTATCATACTGCAAATCAAATCAAAATGAGAACTCCAACACGTTTTACTAGCTCGCTACAAAGTACCAATTTGATTAAGGTCAGTACCTATGTCGAAAAAAAAGAAATGGATGATTAATAAGATATCAAATGACAACTCAATTTGATTAATTAGTAATAAATTAAAGTTTAGTACATGTCTTGCGAATACCAGTGTCTACCATATTTGCAATTTCAATAGCTTGAGTAGATTGCAAATCGGTGTGATATTTTGGTGATGCCTTAATAAGATTACAAATAGAAGTCAATTTTGAAAAAAAACAAACAAATAGAACTCTCCTTTTCAGCAACAGCTACCAACATTAGTTGAAGTCTATGTGCAAAATAATGTACATAATATGCTTGTGAAGAATCTCTAAAAAAAAAGAGCTTGTAGCCCGTTCCAGGAGCCACACATATTGCAGCTCCATCATATCCTTGATCCTGAATATCTTTAATATGAAACTGATGTCGCCTAAGCATATTACATATTTCTTTTTTAAGTGTTACCGTGGTGGTATCAGCAACATGCACAATATCAAAGAAACACTCCATTAAGAAGCCCTCACGATCAATAAATCTCAATATAATAATCATTTGCTCTTTGTTTGATATGTCTTTAGCCTCATCCACCAAAATACAAAATTTTGCACTCTCAACCTCCTCATGTATTTTTTTTCTCACTCTCTCCGCAAGAATATACAAAATATCTTTCTGAATATCTGGTGATGTATATTTTGCATTTCTTGATGTTTTTTCTAAAACAACATTATTAATATTAACATTCATTTTTGCCATAAGCTTTATCATCTCTACAAGATTACCTTGATTTTTAGAAAATGAAGATTCATCATGTCCTCTTAATGCACATCCTTGCAAACAAAGCCAACATATGCTTTCAATTATTGTCGTAAGCCTCAATCTATTCTTCTTCACTTCTTCTAATATTTGTGCATTCATTAATTTATCGATGTGATCACTTACATTCATCAAAACACTCATAGATTGAACGATATTATTATGTGGTGAAGTGGATCTCTCTATATGCTAAAGTACATCTCTTTCCATCATTAACTCTTTTCCAACCTTTGAAACCATCAATTGTAAATGTAGAATAACGAGCCTTTTTTTGGAAAACATGAAAAGTAAAAGGCTGCATCTTTATTAGGAGAGTACTCCAACCAATGAAATTGCTCAAACCAATATTTTTGAAATCGTCGATATTGTTCTCCTAATTTGGTTCACGAGTACTCCATAACAGGTTGATATGCCCCTCTTAAGATATAAGGTCGTCTGATTGCATCTCTTTCATTGATTGGGCATTGTCATATTGGAGTACACATGGCTGGATCTAGTTGAACATAAACACTAACATCACTATCAACCAAGGAAATTGCTCAAACCAATATTTTTGAAATCGTCGATATTGTTCTCCTATTTTGGTTCGCGAGTACTCCATAACAGGTTGATATGCCCCTCTTAAGATATAAGGTTGTCTGATTGCATCTCTTTCATTGATTGGGCATTGTCATATTGGAGTACGCATGGCTGGATCTAGTTGAACATAAACACTAACATCACTATCAACTCTTTGATACTTGGCGGGATGTTCTTCATCATGGTTTGAGATCTCAACATTAGTTGGAGAATGCTCCTCTCTAGTCGATGTACTAGCTTTTGGTTTAAAATATGAAATTATATTT
>JBBUKS010000065.1:5129349-5147476 GCA_038050645.1 Hedychium gardnerianum
ATGTAGTTGCTTATATAAAATATTTTGTTCAACAAAATTAAAATTACTTGTTCCAGAATTCATATTTTATTAGTAATGTCATCTTTTAATATAATGACAAATTCATATAAAAAATTATTATAAATTTTATCACAATTAAAAATATTTTTTTAATGAGGGTAATTAATGATTTAATGAGGGATAATTAATTTTATTGTTAGTTCGATTTTTAGTGAAGAGTAAATGATGATATATGAGGAGATGCATTGCCATTAAAATATTATTTAATGAGAGGCAAATAGTAGTATAATGACGAACTTTTTTGTCATTTAAATTAATTTTAATGAGTGTAATCTCATCACTAAATATGCTACAACAATAATAACGAGACGTCTTTACCGTCATTAATTACCTTTACCTAGGAGGGCAATAATGAAGGTCCATGATGGACAATTTTCTGTCATTAAAATTATTTTACGATGGATTTTGGACATTTAATGACGATATTTTCCGTCACTATAGATCTATTTTCTTGTAGTGTTTTCTGTTGCTATTTAGCGACGAAATTTTTTTTCGTTGCTATTTAGCGACAAAATTTTATTCCGTTACTATTAGGCGATAAAAATTTATTCCGTGGCTAAAAGAGGATGAAAATTAGGATTTAAGGTTTCCGGTCGCCTCAATAGCGACGTATTTAGCGACGAAATTTATTTTCCATTACTAATTAATGATGGAATTTATTTTTTGTCACTAAATCTGTCGCTAATCGCAGGTTTTTTTTATAGTGGTTTGAGAGTTTGTTTTTCTTGGTGTTGTGTCTTTAGATGAAGGGAATCCTTGGCGCAATGATAAAATTATTGTCATGTGACCTAGAGGTTACGGGTTCGAGTCAAGGAAAAGTCTCTCGCAAAGTAGGATAAGATAATGTACAATAAACTCTTCCCAAAATCCCGTATTGACGGAAGTTGTGTACCGAAATGCCCTTTGTGTCTTTAATTGAGATAGAAATGCTAGATCGAGAGACCAGTAGTCAACTACACTCAAGAATAAAAGACATCCTAAACGGGCTCCACATGATCAGACACAAACTCTAAAATCGTGATATTGTAAGGTACTCTCTAAAAGCATTTCCTCAAAACTCTTTGTAGGCATCTATGATAGATGCTTACAAAGTTTCGAAATATCTTTATTTAATTAAATTAGATGAAATTTTTTGTGAATTAGAATTACATGAGCAGGCTAACTCAAGTCAAACTGAGAAAGGTATTGCCTTATTTGCATGTCAAAATAGAAGCAAAGAAACCTAGTCTAAGTCTCGACCAAAATGAGAATCTGAAAGCGAGTTAGACTCACACTCCAACAAAGAAGAAGAAATAGTAAACATGGTCCGGAAAATGTTTGGTAGAGACAAGACTCTTACACTTATTCAGGAAAATTTTTATTGGCCACGAATGGATCGAGATGTCAAAAAATGCGTTGAAAGGTGCAAAATTTGTCATATTACAAAGAGTCATGGCCAAAACACCAGATTATACACGCCATTACTAGTACCAATAGGTCCTTGGAGACTTAAGTATGGACTTTGTGGTTTGATTGCCTCGCACTCAAAGAAACAAGTATTCAGTCATGGTGGTTGTCGATTGGTTCTCCAAAATGACACATTTTGTTCCATGCACCAAGACCTTAGATGCTACTCATGTAGCTGATCTTTATTTCAAAAAAATTTGTAAGACTTCATGGTATTTCAAAAACCATCACATCTGATCGGGATTCTAAATTTATAAGTCATTTTGGCGCACACTTTGGCGAAAGCTCTGAACTCAACTCCAATATAGTTCCTCTCACCATCCTCAAATTGATAGACAAATAGAGATAGTGAATAGAAGTTTGGGAAATCTTCTAAGAAGTTTGGTTGGCAAAAATCCATGCCAATGGAATGTGATTTTGGCTCAAGTAGAATTTGCCTATAATCAGCCTACTAGTTAAACTACTGGTCGAAGTCCATTTGAGGTTATATATGGTAATAATTCAATCACTCCATCGGATTTGGCTCTCATTCATATCACTCATCATTTCAATGGCCATGGAGAAGAACATGCATAGTACATCAAGAAATTACATGAGCAAGTTCGACAAGAAATTGTTAAGCAGAATGGAAAATATCAACAAAATGCGAATAAGCATAAGAAGCAATAAATTTTCAAAGAGGGAGATTTGGTCTGGGTTCACTTGCGAAAGGAATGTTTTCCTCGTGTTCGACATGGAAAGTTACAGCCTAGAGCTGATAATCCTTTTAGGATTTTGAAGAAGATCGGTGATAATGCTTATAAGATTGAGTTGCCCGGTGATTATGGTGTTTCTACAATTTTCAATGTTTCTGACCTTTCTCCTTATATCGCTAATGAACTCAATCTTGATTCGAGGATGAATCTTTTCCAACTAAGGGAGACTGACATAGAAACGTTCCTAGAAGACATCTCAGATTTTAGTAACAACTTACAAGATTAATCTACTTTGATTGAGAATAAATTACAGAGCAAGCCATATATCATTGGAAAGCCACGAATGTCTAGTTTCTAACCAAAAAAAAAAACGATGCTAAAAAATAATGTTCCTACAGAAAGTTATGACCATTTTGATTGAAATCTGTTAGGTTGAAAATGTTGCTCAGGAAACCTTAATAATAGTGCTTGGGAAGGATTTATAATAGTGTTCGGGAAAGATTAACTTGCTCAGAAAAGACCAATTGCTCGAGAAAAATAAAGTGCTTATGAATTGAAAAGAATCAACTTGCGTTTTTGGTATTCTTGGTGATCTTCTTGGAACTTGAAAAGGTTGATGAGACTTTGATACCATTGCATGCTTGTTTCATTGTAAACACACATTTTCATTCTCAAAACCCTAGGAACTATAAATTTTCATTTAATAAAGGTCTTAGAAAATATAAATCTCATTAATGCATTTTTGACTCATCTTGGAGGGTTTGTTCCAAGTCTTGCCTATAAAGGCTATCTTTTGTATTGTTGGACAGTAGATTTGTTTTTGAGATTGAAATATATTTGAGCTTTTAAGCTTGTTAGAAGATTTATTTTCTTGTTATCTCTCTAAACTCTTGATGGATTTCTTAGAATGGTGAGTATTGAGAGTGTCTTGTATTACCTCTATACTCCTACATTTTTTGGTGTCATAAAAGACTTATCATTAATGTTGCATTTATAAAATTAACTCAAATGATTGCTCGATTAATAAAAATTATGCATTAGTATTATGTGTTGGTGTAGTTTGCACTAATAGTCTAATCCTAGATTTTGATGTATGACAATACTCCCCTCTCACGTGTACTCGATCCTACATTAGGGACATATTTAGGAATTAAAGTTGGGGGAGACTTGAACTTAATATAAAGGATGACCGATGATTAAGAGAGGAAATTGAAGGAATTTTACTAATTTTGCAGATACAATTAATTACCCGATCATAATTCTAAGCACATAAATAATATTGAGCCCACAAAGTAACTGACAATATCTAGTTTGGAGCCCAATGTTAGAAGACAGAAAGACATGATAAAGCGATCTGTCTCAGCTACAAGATCAGTTTCATAGTGTTTGATTCGTGTTCAAACAAGAAATAATCAGCTAGTATCATACCCAGGGTTAAAGTACAATGATTAGTAAAGAAATTAAATAAGTTGAGCTAAAATAATCAACTGAGCTTCCTTGCTTGCACATAAAGTTTCTAAAATTGATGGGGGAAAACGTGACATACACGACCTATGTAAATTTACACTAAATTTTTATTTACTAGCTGATGTCTTAATGATTTAGAGACATTAAGTCGTCATGTCAATGGTGATGGAACAATAATGTTATGTGATCAACAGAAACCAACTTGTACCATCATCTCCAGAATAATCTCACTAGAAGTTTAGAAAGGTAAACAAAAGGATGTTGCAAAAAAAAAAAACTGAAATTAATCTAAAGAAATAATGTCCAAAATGACAAAATTAACCCTAAATCAATTACTTGCAACTTTACCTATTGAAAGCTAGTAAAAATTTCGAATATTTGGTTGAACTTGGATTGTGCACGAACCGTAACAAAGACTGGAAACTAATGAAGTGTACAAGGAACAAAAGTATACCTTTTCTTACATTTCATATTATCGTTATATCTCTGAATTAAGACACCTTTGAAGTAGGTATTGATATTGATGCGGGTGCAATAGAGAGGCTCACGTGGTGAAAGTCCATCTGTAACTTGATCAAAAGTCAAAACGAGATGATAGTTATAATTAACGCCCCTGGTCGAGTATTCTATCCGATCGGATTCCCGACCCTAAGTATATTGATTCTCTCCGATCGACTTCCCGACCTTAAGTATGCTTATTCTTTTCGGTTGACCTTCTGACTCCAAGTATGCTTACTTTCTCCGGTCGGCCTCCCGACCCCAAGTATACTTACTTTCTCCGGTCGGCCTCCCGACCCCAAGTATACTTACTTTCTCCGGTCGGCTTCCCGATTCCAAGTATACTTACTCTCTCCGGTCGGCCTCCCGACCCCAAATATGCTTACTCTCTCCGGTTGGCTTCCCAACCCCAAGTATACTTACACTCTCCGATCGACCTCCCGACACCAAGTATGCTTCCTCTCTCCGGTCGGCTTCCCGACCCCAAGTATTCATACTCTCTCCGGTCGACCTCCCGATCCTATGGCTTCCCCGTACTTCATATGCTCTCCGATCAGCCCGCAACCCCAGTATGCTTATGCTCTTCGGTCAGCCTACGACCTCAGTATGCTTATGCTCTCCGGTCAGCCTACGACCCTAGTATGCTTATGCTCTTTGGTCAGCCCTCCGATCTACATTGGTCACCCTGACATCAGTCCCGTGGGTAGCACGTGGGTAGTCAAGACACATGGAGCTTTGTGGATGGTTCAAGGTAATACCACACCTTCATTTAATACACAATGTGGACGATGTGATAGTATGATACAACAGAGATGCTGTCAGAGATACAATAATGATATGCGGATTAGATAGATTGCATACACCTAATTAATGAGGAGAGAATACTCTCAGAGGTAGGTTATAAAAGAGTCTGTGTATATAAGCAGAGGTACGTTTTGAATCCTTCATACATTCAACACGTTATTGTTTATTTTCTCAACACCTTCACGTGTTGACTTAAGCACATCGGAGTGTCTAAGCCGGAGAATCCCTGACGCCATTCTAACTCTATTTTGTCTTATTGTCCCTCCCAATTCCGTTTCAGGAGGTCTTTGGAGGTTCCTTTTCTTTAGAGGTTCAGTATTCGCTCAACCCGGGCCCATATTTTCTGGTGGCTCACCTTTCGACATTCTCAAACATGGACAAATATTTTATACCGACATTTTAAAATATCAAGAATGTCAAGAGGGCTAAGATGGCATCATTTTACAGAGCGTTTATTGATGATATTATTAAAACTTTAGTGTCATTAAAAGTATACTATAAAATACTTTTTTTAGTTATCATCATATATCTAGCTTACATCAATTAATATTGGAGATAATCAGTTCAATCTCACGAATTTTTTTTACTTATCACTAGAGTAAATCAGAAAATACTCGCAGTGAGCGACCCATGTATTTTTAGGTCAATTATCCATTAAAAAAAATTATTCGTTAATTTATTGAAATTAAGACTCGATTTTTAAATAATTGAAAAATTGAAAAGACACTCTTGCACCATTACCTGGGGTAATATAAAAGATATTTATGTGTGCCCTGTGTGCCTTAAAAGCATTATTCTTGATAATAACATATATAGTCAATCAAAAACATTAGAAGTTAGATAATTATATATGTGTAGTTTAAACGAACACAAGAGGTATGACTAGGCAAGAGATACTATCTCATTCAAACATCAAGAATTTATATTGCTTCTTCAAGTTATCGATCGGTATTAATATTTTTTAATTTATTTTTTTATCTTAATTTTGTCACATTAAGATTATTTTTCCTCATTCTCATACTTATGTGCATATTTTTTTTCTCAGTTTCACTTACAATAAACTCATCACTTAATTATTATTATTTACTTTAAATGTCAAAGTTGTTATGTAATTTTAAGTATGCACATGTACTGCTAAAACAAAACTAATGAAGCACATAACATTAAATTTGGGAGGATCAATTTAGTTCTATGAAAAGTATTCACAATTCAGAAGTTTAATATTTTTTTGTTACATATTTTATTTGTAGAAGAAATTTATATAAATATGTCATAATTAAAGATTAAATTATGAATACCTGAATAACAATTTAATCATCCTATCGCTATATCATAGTTCCAGAGGCATGCACATGTATTACTTCAGACTATATATCAAATGGCGATTACATATATACTTTACGATCTTCATGTAATAAAGTTGGATGCAATACAAACAACTTACCTACATAATCACATGGAATAATTATAGTGGTAAAAAGGTGAAACACTCATCTCCAATATTTCCATCAATTCGTCTCAGGATTAACACGAAAGAGTTAAATCAAGGAGACTAGTCTACTAGCCCGAAAAGTGACTTGTACATGGGAGAAAAAAAATGATTAATCAGGTCCGATAACGTCGGACTTGGGATGACTGACCCGGCTCCACAGAATTTTTTCATCGACCACTAAGATGAATCAGGAAGCGCTAATGAAAGTTTATCCAAATGACCAGTATTTTTAGACCTATTTTTTACTGGAAAAAAAATTTCTTTTAAGATTTAAATTTTAAATTTTTTGATTATTCATTAGAAAATTAACATGGAACAACTATGGTTTTATAAGTAGATGATTAAATAAATGATAGGTTTATTATTGAGTGCTATGTTTTATTTTAGTAACCACTCATTTCATTATGAATACACTTTAAATTCTCCTTTCAATAGTTTAGTTTAGTTTATCTTTTTTATATTTTCTATCATTTATCTTTGGAATTCTCTTCCTAAATTTAGACGTGAAAAGAAAATTAAAGAGAAAGTGGAAGACAGGTTGTTACAGTAGAATATATATTATAAATTATGAATTGTCATAGATATTGTTGTTGCGTTTTTTATTCTTATTGATTATTTTTATATATAAAATGCATGTGCATTTGTTAGATTATATGCGAGGGAATATTAATTTATAATCTAATTATAAATTATTAACTAAATTTGATTATATTAACAATTTAAATAATTTTATATTAGAAATTTTTAAACATTTTTAATAATAAAAAAAACTAAATTGAACAACATGTAACGAGGTTTGATTGAAATTTTCGTATAAGATATTAATTTTTTCTTGAAAAAAGATTTTGCGTGATAATGTATTACTACATTTTATTGAGGTTCAAATCACAAAGCATCCACATTAATATTAATATATAAATATTATAATATTCGAATGATGTTACAAATCAATCTGAATGGTATTATAATACTCACACATTAATCGTGTTTAATTCTTTGAACGTGATTAATGAGCAGATTTTATAAAAATAAATTCAAAAAAATAAGAAAATAAATTTTGGATATAAAGAATAAAAATGAATAAATGGATAGTGAGACTCATAAATAATGAATATTAATGTTAATATTAAAATGAATGTGAGCATGTATTAATAAAAGAAAAGTGTTAATATAATGAGTATGTGACATATTATTTTAAAAAATAATATATATTAACGTTCAAATTAATTCGAATGTCCTAAAAGGTTGAGACTATAACTAATATCAATGCACCTTATTAAACAATATTTATACATCAAGGTGATAACTTATGAAACACAAAGTCAATCATTCATCTAAATAATTATTAATATATTTTTTAATCAGTAAATATAAATTTATTAATCAAATTAAAATATATATCCTAGCAAATTTAGCTAGTAATATTACAAATCAACACCCTTAAGATAGTTTGTGGTTGTCACCACCACATTAACTTTTTACATCACTTTCATGCAATCTCCTACTATCCTTTGTTCAAATTTAAATATCATTATATTATACATTTGCACGTTAATTATATGTATGATACAAATAAGAGATAATTTAATACACCAAATGATGTGATGACTTGCTAAGTCATATATTAACGTAGATGAAGTAGTCAAGCTTTCTTGGGACCCTGACACTCCAAAATAATTCACACACCAAACTCTAAAATTGCAATCACCTATAAATAATAATTAATATGCTTCTCAACAAGACATGATGATTTGCTCAAGTCATATTCTAGATGTAGTCAATCTTTCTTAAGAGCCCTGTAGTGGTAAAATACTCAAAGGAATAATAAGAAAAATCATGATTCAAAATTCAATGTGCATAAGTTATACTTTGGATTTTTGGATTTATTTAGTAGATGAATGAAGGGGAAAAATTGTCTATCTCCATATTAGTTGGGTGAAGATTGGACATTTGGATTATCAAAAATAAAAAAAAAACTTGTGAATATGGTTTGAACCATATGGCAATCATTTGTGAGGGTGGCTTGGGCTATCAGAAATGCTATTATTTAAAGTGATAAGCGAGTAGAAATCTTTGATTGAGAGACTTAAAAGGGGGCATGATATATGCAATCTTCATTAAAATACGTGACATCTAAATAGGCTTGGATCTGCATTTTACTTGTTCTTGTTTAGTCACATTTATAATTACCCTACTAATTAAATTAGGAAAGATTTTAAGCCAATAATATGGTATTAGATGCTAATAAGGAAATAAATGAAATATATACCAATCAAAATTACAGAAATCAATCAGTTTCTACTTTTGTACAGAACGAATGGATAAAATAAGGATTAAAATAGAATTTATAGGTAAATCATGAGGACATAAATAACACATTTACTAATAAATTAATTATTTAATTAATGCCAACTGACCGACGGTATTTAATCATACATGTATATTCTTTGTAGCTGTCCTTTTCCTGGCTGCTCGGTTTCCCTGTCGAGATCGATCATGGCTTCTTCGTCGTCGTCGCCGGCGCAGGTGGCGTTGTCGTCGTCGGTGTCGACGACCTCGGTTTCATCGCCGTGTGCAGCGTGCAAGTTCCTGCGGCGCAAGTGTCAGCCGGAGTGCGTGTTCGCGCCGTACTTTCCGCCGGATCAGCCGCAGAAGTTCGTGCACGTGCACCGGGTGTTCGGCGCCAGCAACGTGACCAAGTTGCTGAACGAGCTGCATCCGTACCAGCGGGAGGACGCCGTCAACTCCCTCGCCTACGAGGCCGACATGCGCCTCCGCGACCCAGTCTACGGCTGCGTCAAGGTCATCACCACGCTCCAGCACCAACTCCGCCAGCTCCAGATCGAACTCTCCTGCGCCAAGTTCGAGCTCTCCAAGTACCAGTCCGCCGCCGCCGCTGCCGCCGCCGCTTCAGGCCAATCTCCCACCTTGCCCTCCGCTGCCTTCCTCAACCATCACAACCACGTCACGGGTTTCGGGTTCTGGCAGGATCCGCTGGCGAGGGATGTTCGCCATTGCGTTAGCCAACACCAATGGACGTTGAGAACTCCAAACAGCGACTCAGATCTGACGGCCAGGGACGCAGGCCTGGCGGCGGCGATGAACGCCACCACGGCAGCCACCATCGGCCTCTTCGGGACGCAGTACTCCAAGCCCAGCGTTGCAGGCGGCCACGAGCGCTCCGGCGTTGGTCCCATCTACAGATCCATGTTGCCAGGTACTCATTACTCAAATTTTTTGTGTCGAGGTTTTAGTATTTTATGGATCTGGTTTCCCCCTTTAGCTTATATATCTCGGTTAGGGTTACAAGCAGAAATATATTAGCTCCAAACCTAGGTTTTTGAAAAAAAACAAATCTTGTATTCGATCGTACGTGATGTACGAAGAACAACAATGTTTTTCTATTTTCTTCTGCAACTAAATGCTTTAATATAATTCAAGGAAATCTTATACCTGCATGGACATGAAGAAATGTTTTTTCTTGTAATGTTAAGTAGCGTAGAAATTAGATGCAATATTACCTCAAACATTTCCCTTATTTTGTATATTATTTTCATATGTAATTGTTGAGTCTTCTCGATCAAAATTGAGAAATATTGGAAAGTAATTTACATAGTTTGTGAAGATATGATATTTTGAGAATACAGTGTCTTCTTCATTATGATTTCTAGTCTGATTCTCTATTTGCAACTGCTTTATTAATTATGATATGTGCATTAGCAGAAAATTAAGAATATGAAGTTTTAGTGATTTCAATTGCCTTTTGTTTTTTTTGTTTTTCTCTCTTTTGAAGCTAAAAAAGATGAAAAGAAAGATGTGCTATTTTTGAAGCTTTTTAAAATTATTTTTCGAGACTATTCACAATTCTTTATACTAAACAGTCCCTTGTTCTTTAATTAATTCACTCGCTTTCTTTAATTACTAGCTCATGAATCTCAGCTAAGAGTATACAAATATTATACATAAGCAGTCATTTTCTGTTTTATCTATAGTTCTACTTTCGTTTGAGTCATTGCAGATTAAACGTTTGGAGAGTATATGGCTTGCTGAAGATCAAAGTGAGATAGATAATCCCGATCGACGATCCTGGCATTTCACCTTTAGCTAGTCAAACTACAAAGAACGCAATTGTCTTTCATTATATCTACCACTTGATTTAATAAAATCTTGGTCCATTACTGATCTCTTCTGTATCCCAAGCGAACAATTTGCATGTATTCCTTGTTCTTATATATATACTAAGCGACAATTCTAGTCCTTCAATTGATTTTCATTCCAGTTATCTTACAATATTTCCTTTCCTTTTATTTTCTTAATTCCCTTTAACTTGAAGCAAATAAGAAAGAAAAAAAAAAGATTTTAATTTAGCCATACACAATTTGTAGTTGACTCAAGGCTGGGGAACAAAAAGGAATCACATGCACAAGGACTCAATCCGCATGAAGATAAGATAATGGTATATAGCCTTTCCGTTTGGTAGTCATTTCATTGTCTTGTGGATCTGCAACATTGTTATTGACTTATTGGAATCCCGAGAAGGTCAAATAAGAAGCACTTAGGGTTTAACACTTACAAGGCCATCATCATTAAGACGTAAGATTGGGATTGGAAAAAAAAAACTGAGCAAAGAGGAAGCAAGGCCTCTCTGCAACCTAATAAAGACCGTGCAGGAAGAGAGAAAGAGGGCACAGGTAGGCACAGGTAGATCTGGATGACAATGGTGAGGTGGAGGAGCAATGATGGCTTTATGGATTCTTTAATGCGATTCACCGCTGCTCACGTCTCCTCCCTGGCCACGCTGCATGCATGCTGCGCCACCCTCAGGGCTAGCGGTGGCTCCCACCGGACGGGGAGGCATTGGATGTGACCCATGCATGTAGCTAGCATGGCTCGGCCAAATGCCTCGTGCATGACTCGAGAGCCAAGCGAGGAGATGTGCATGGGCGGAGAGGACATTATTCATTTATGCGCTCCGACACCCCCTCACGCGCTCAGGGGCGCGTACATGTCAGAAGGGACGAAAGGCATTAAGGAGGGAGTAAGAGGAGGAATAACTGATCGATATATCTCCCGTTCCTGCGAATAGAATATATATATTGACGCGGCCAATGGAATAGATGATGACTTTGGTCCATTCATAATTAATTAATTGCAGGGTTAAAGACGAGCTAGTGGTCCATGAGCAAAAGTGAGTGAAGAAGAAGGGGGGCATGTGGAGTAGGTTTTTAAGGGGGACAAAATGAACCAAACTTTGGCGCTCACCTCGGCCAGTATAGATCAGGCTCCTTAAGTGAATGCCATTCTTTCTGTCTCCTTATCTGGCCAGTTGATGACATTGATTGAGGGGCATCGGCGAAGGTTGAGAGAGACTGTGAATCGAGTTTAGTTAACGACGTCTTAAATTTCACCGGATTATAATTTTTAATTTAAGACTTGGAATTAGATTCCGTTAAATTAAGATCTATATTTATTATCAGAAAATTCATAACCGTCAATTTTTAATTCAAATTTCACAGTTTAATTTTTTTTTCGAAGTCTTTTTATTATTTTTAATAATTTTTATTTTTATAATAATTAGAATATTTTCAATAAGTTGAACACTTTATCTAATTAAGCGTCCTGTTTAAATAAATCTTTTTTTAATATGATTTTTTTCTTAAGATTTTGTTTTAGATAAAAATTGAGGTTTATATTTTTTTTTTTGTCTTAAATACTAGAGTCTATATAAATACCTATTTAATTATTGAGAATCATCTTTTAATTTTTAATAAAAATTTTTAATTTAATTTTAGATGAATTCTTTTTATTTTTTTCTTAATTTTTTTTCATCAAATTCGCAGGATAATTATGTTCTGCATGAGAAGAAGGTGAGGGACCGATGTCAGGCCGATCAGTATCGTATATAAAATGAAAACTATTTGTGATTTTTTTTTTTTTACTTCAACTAATTGTTAGAAAAATTGAGATATATATGAAAGGTCATTTTCAGATTAGCATTGGTACGATGCAGCACATATGAAAGAAGACTCCACGTATAATGTCTTCTTGAAAATTTCTATAATATGATTTGAGAATAAATCCTGATTAATAATTAAATTTTTATTTTTTGCATGCACTAATTACTATCCAAACTAGTAAATTAATTTTCATAATTAATTTTCTCCATATTAATTCTAAAATAAATTAATGAAAATATTACCACCTTAAAAATATTTATAATATCTGCACCAAGCCCTCTACTTCCTCATTGTGGCAAAAGGCGAAACGTTCGCCCCCAGTGCTCCCGTCAATCCGTCCCAGGACCAACACGGACAAGCCCTCTACTTACTCGATATTATTCTTGATGTGATTCATGCATAAATCTACAACACAGATTGGTCCCACCTGTAACACAGGTTGGTGCTACCTAAAATACAAATTAATACAACCTAGAAAATTAATTACTGCCACCAAAAAACTAAGAATGAATAGGCATTTGCAACACTATAGCTAGCTACTATTGTTGTACTATTTATAAAATCAATTAGTACTACTGATATACAAATTGATATCATCTAAAACACAGATTTGTATCACTTATTATATTTTTTACTATTAATATTTTAATGTTTTCAGATTTACACACGAATCATGGCCAAGATTTATATGAAAGAAGAATGGATCATGTGTAACTGTGTAATTAGCCTGCATAACAATTTTATTCATGGTCTTCATCAATAATAGAGTCACTCATTATGGAACATTTTTTATTTGCATTTCGCACAAGAAAGATCGGTAACCTTCATGTGTGCAAGCTAATTCCAAGCCAGAAAGATAAAAATAACTAAAATAAATTAATTAAAATGATTATGAATCATATATTTTTAAATAGCGAATAAGATTATATATTTAAACCCCCAAAATAAAAAATATACAAAATTATATATCAATTTATTATAAAAAATGTGTTAATCACAGAATGAGTACTCAAAAGATAATTCGAATAATTAAATAAAATTCATTGTAATGAGTTGGTTACTTGGAATCATCTATATAAGCTAATGAAGTTGATGATCCATTACTCTCCACTCATGCATAGAAGATATTCTTGAGGTAGTCAATCTAGAGTAGTTCCTCCGAATTCTCTGGATAATGATGTAATGATTAGATCCTTCAATAAATAATTAAGAGATTTAAGGTTCGAATCTCAGCTACTGTGCACTGTAAATTTTTTCTCCTCCAGTGAAAAGCGGACTTAAGAATGCTGGTCATTTGGATGGACTTCCAATATTAGCGCTTCCCGATTTATCCTAGTGGTCAGTGGGAAACTTTCGTGGGGCTGAACTGGTCACCCAGGTCCAACGTTACCCGACTTAATTAATCTTTTTTTAGAATAGTTCCTCCGATAATCTCCATTCACTATGAGAAAAAGAAGGATTAATCGGCGAAAAAAAGACTAGTAACCTTATTATTTTGGATGGTAATATGGATTATCGACCAAAAATATTTTGTCTGAACTTGGTTTTTATACATGGTCGGTAAATATCTATCCCGATTCGACCTCATGAAGTAAAGGATAGCACCTAGGAGACCGTGGGATATCGTGACAGGAGCCTTCCTGAGAAAGCGATTGCTCTAGTAAGGTTATCCTAAAAATAGGCACCACGTTTGGGTAGATACTCCGATATTATTAGAAAGGAGATATCAGGTATCTCGGGATAGATCACCTTCATATTATTAAACACAGAGGTAAAAGAGTGAATAACAATTAGGACGTCAACGACTATCGCGGCGAAACCAAAGTCCTAGAATTGCTTCCTCAAATCGGTTTTCCCCACGTTTTTTTCTTGTTTTCTTAGTTCGTTTTCTTTCTTGCACGATTTCTTCGATCTCAATTGATTTAGATAACCTATTTTACAATTTGGATCAACACTCAGTTTAATAGTTCCAATGGACGAAATTTTATTACTTGACGATAATCATACACTTGCAATTTGCACACATCAAGTTTCAAGCATCGTTGCCGAAAACTATTTCAAATTAATATTAATTCTATTATGATTTGATTAATCTAGATTTTTTTAAACCGATTTTTCCTTTATTATTTTTATTTTCCTTTTCATCTTTTATTAATTATTTTCCTTTTCTTTTATTTCCTTTTTCTCCTATTTCCTTTTTCTTTTGCTTCTATTTCTTTCCTTTTTACCTTTTTACAGTCATCTCATCTTTGATTTTTTTTTTCCTTTTCAAGTGGACAAATCTCTGATAAGGAAGGATGGACACTCAAACTCGAAAGATCGATCGATTTAATTATGCGATCTCATCTAACATTTATTGTAAACTTTATGGTGCAATAGGTTATACACATAATAATTGCCCGATAATATTTGCACCTTCATTTGGAATACAAGCAGTACAATGGGATGTCATCCCCAACTACAATCAATGGCCGCAAAATGATCCATATTCGTACACTTATGATCTTGATTGGAAGAACCCTAAAAAAAAAATCTTATAGGTACAATTAGGATCAAGTTAGGGAAGACAATTGTAGACCACCACCATAATTCTATCAGACATCAAAATCCAAAATAGAAATCATGCTAGAAAATTTCATTGCGACTGAAACTAAGCAGAGTGAGGAGTTTAGACAAAAATTTGTAGAGGATAGAAAACAACATCAAGCTACTATGGATGTAATAAAATAATTTATAGGCAACCTTGATACCTTACTTAATCATTCTGTGTTGGAAACTCAATTTTTGTAGGGTGATAGTTACTCTTCAAAGGCTCCAAACATATTTTTAAGTCAACCCGAGATCGATGCTTTTGAATATTTTGATGCTATTACTATGAGGATTGATGAAACTTTGAAGGAGCCTAAGGTGAATACGGAAGATGAAGATGACACAAGAACCAAAGAGGGTATGGCTATTCAGACACAACATAAAGAGGAACTTGAGGAATATTAAATTGAGACGTTGATAGAGGAGTATAGTGCTGTAATTTAATTAACTCCAAAATTCAAGGATCTAGGAAAACCTTTCTTAGCCACCACCAAAGCTGTAATAAGCGATGTTAACCTCTCTTTGATGGATGGTAAAGATAAAATTTTATTTGATTTATCTAAGGCTACTAATCAACCTTTTTTTGAGAAGATTTGTTGTAAGACAAATTTTTCACAACAGGTGGCGAAAGAAGAATTATATGGACGACTTCTTGACAAACGTTTAAAGTTGAGCATATTTGATGAAGGATCAAGAGATGGAGCTAGCAAGTACCTTGTTCCTCCTAAAGAAAGGTTTAGAAGATATGGCAAGCCTTTGAGATTGAGCATATTTGGTTGAAGACTAAGAGCTCATGGTAGGAGAGTAAGGAAGTATTTTGTTCCGGCGCGAGCAAATTTTAGGAGATATTTCCTTAAGGATCCTAATGAGAGAAGAGGGGAGCACGACCAACTCAAACCATGAGCTCTTGATTGAAACTGATAGAGGTCGAGCTTATAACCTAAAACAAGCACTTCTTGGGAGGCAACTCATGTTTCTTTCTTTTCTATTTGTGTTTTTCATTTATTTCATCATCTTAGCTTTTTTGTTTTGTTTGATTTTAGGGCCAGAAGAATCCACGAGCTAGCCATGGAAACCGTCACAGGTGTGGTAGGAGTTCCTGAATGAAACATGGCCTAACCGTGTGGAGAAACACGATCATGCCCCATAACAGTCATGACAATCAAAGGCTCCAGTAAGAAACACAGCCTAGCCATGTGAAAAAGCACAGTCGTACTCCATAATGGTCATGGCAAAAAACAAATAGCAAGAAACATCGGCAAGACGTGTTATCTGACACACCTGTGTTAACTCGATGCGACCAACTTTGAGAGGTCATAACTTTTGACTCGGAATGAACGACGGGGCCCAAAACCTATAAAATTGAAGTTCATTCAGAGATCTACAATGTGCAACTTGAAATGACCCAGTCTTAGGCCCAAAAAAACATCGTTTAAAACCTTTTCAAAGACTCATACACATTTGAGGCCTTTAGAATGAAAGGCTCAAGCTCATAGTGAAGTGGAAGGGCACATCATCTGGAAGGGGGTGCCATTTTAGAGATCCACACATCCCTTGACATCATTATCAACAAGAAGAAGATCAAAGCCAACATATGTATGACTTGTACATTTGGCACACATCACTCGGTAACCCCCCCTAACTTCCCTCTTTTTGCACCTCCTCCGCAATAGATTTTGTTATCATTGAGGACAATGCTTTATTCAGGTGGGGGGGGGGGGGGGGGAGTTAGTTATAGTTAGTTAGTTTAGTCAGGTTAGTTAGTTTGCATAATTCATCATATTTTTTCTATTATTTGTCACATCATCATGTTTATCATGCCATCATGCATTGCTTGCTTGTTCCTTATAAGTACAACATTAGCATGATGAACTCTATGTTTTCATGAAAAGCATGCTCGTATCTTTAGTGATTTATTTCTTTCTATATGGATATGAATGTTGTTGAATCGGAAAGTTTCGGTGTTGGCTACTTGCTTAGTATCTTTCTTTTCACTTTATACTTGATTTCAAAAGTTGAGATGTCTAAAAATAGTCATGATTCATTTTGTTGGACTAGTATATTGGTTTTCGAGGTGATCCTCACTATATTTTGGTTATTGGAGAAATACTCAGGTTGTGGATCTCATTGGGAAAAAAAAGTGTGAAAAAATAGAAAGTTTTGAAAGAGGCTTGATTTGAAAGTGAAAACAAAGAAGAAGAAAAGTGTTTGAATCATGAGTGGAAATGACATGGTACCCCTTTAAGACACAATGATTGGAAAAAAAAAACCAAGTTAGGTGACCCTTTAAGATACTGAGATTATTGGGGAGATATTGGTCAGTTTCTCTTGACGTTGGGTACTCCATTGAGACCTTGTGTACAATGCAAAGCATTAATGGGGGATGATCCTTGCGCATTTGGCAAGTAAGTGCCTCTTGTGTTGGAGACCTTGGTAACACAATGGGATGACGATTTGACTAGGATTGATAATTGATACTTAGGCTGCATTGGGATAATTTGTGTGACTTTGCTCATTAATGAAATTGTTAGATAGGATTAGATGAATTTGCTACGGATTATAATATATCATTCACACACATGAGTTTAGATTGTAGGTTTTGCTTGAGGACAAGCAAAAGTTTAAGTTTGAGGGTGTTGATGTGTGTGCTTCATGCATAGTTTTTGGTATTATTTTGCATAAATCTTCTTTCATCACATAAGCATACTCTACATACTTTCATCTCTTTTGCATTATTTTTACTCTTTTAGTTTTGAGAATTGCTCTTTGTATTTTCATTGAAAGTACGCGAATTCGGAGCTTAACTGGAGCAAAAATAAGCCTTGGAGTGTGCATTTTAGCATGGTGAACGGTCTAGCCATGTCCCCTGACACGGCCATGCATCACATATGGAACAAGATGATCAACGGAGCAACAACAGAACTTTCAGAGAGAAACACGAGTAGGCCATGCCAGGGGACACGCCGGTGTTTTTCTCTATTGCTCACCGAGGAGACATCCAGGATGCCACACGGTCAGGTTGTGCTTCCCAACACAGTCGTAGACTGTGTGATGACAACTCCCTCTTTTTAAGAAAATTTGATATTTTAGAAAAGTCCCCCTAACTTTTTAGAAAAATT
>JBBUKS010000065.1:5160077-5178558 GCA_038050645.1 Hedychium gardnerianum
TCGGAATAAATCCAAATTAATTTTCAGTCATCTTGTTCTCCTTCTTTAATGTTTTTTTATCACTTTTTCCTAAAATTTCATAATATAGCTCATTAGTTTAATGTCCTTATAATTCACATAATTTTGTATATCTCTTTATTTTTATATAAGGGGACTCAAATACTTACCCTCCACTAATCTGGTATTTTATTTTCAACCACTGAGAATATTTATTTGGTGGTGTCTATCATTTTAACTCACCGAGTATGTTCTTGGCCACCGTTTTAAAATTTTGATATCATCTTATCCCATGTTGTATTTGAGTTATCATGTATTTCTGCTAATATTTATGCTCCTACCTCTCCTTGAAGATACTTAGTTTCTCATCCTTTAATTTCCACCACTTGATCCTAGGAGAGTTATGTATATTTTCCTTATATTGATACTATACTTGAGGCACATATCTATTACTAACCTATGTTAGGTGGTTAAGTTTTCTCTATGGGTGACTTTATAATCTTTATAAAAAAAATTATCCTCTTCCTGACCATGTAAGTCAATTTATAATCCCACTTTTAAACATAATAGGTGTTCTTCTCTCTTCTTGAAAAAAGTATTAGCTATTATAAGTTCATATGTTATCGCAAAGTCCAATATAATTTTTTCTTCTTTATCTCTTGGTCCAAAACCATGGCCCTTATGTACCATATCATATTCTTTGTTTATTTCTCCTTCATGGTCATTTAGATCTCCTCCTATTAAGATCATCTTGTTTGTCGAAATTTTTTTGTAGAACCTTATCTAACTTTTCTCGAAACCTATGTTTGATGTATTCATCTAATGCTACTTGAGGCACATATATACTAATTAAATTAATTTTTTCTCTTGTTATCATTATCTTGAGAGTTATTATCCTATCTCCCTTTTTAACTACTATTATTATTTTGTCCCTTAACGAATTATATAGAATAATACTTATTTCATTTCTTGTTGCACTCTTTCTTATGTACCATAACTTCCATGATTTAAAAAAAATCTCTATCATCTTTGCCTTCTTCCATAATCATTTTGTCTCTTGTAAGTACAAAATATTAATTCTTCTCCTAATCGTATCTCCTACCTCCATTGTTTTGCCGATGACTATTCTCACATTCTATGTTTCAAATATAAGATATTTAATATTTATATATAATATTTGTTTATTATCAAACATAGAGTGTGAGAACTCTTATAAATTTAATATTACACTCAAGTTCTCATGGAGATCTAGTAGTTCTTGACGAGACGTTGCTATCAGACCCTACAATGCATTTCTTCTAGGTAACAACTTAACATTAGCACAATAGTTTGATGGATCCATATATAATATTTGCCTTTATTTGATATTAGTTGGCAACCTAACATAATCCTCCTCTTTTATTTGGGCTTAAGACTCATTCTGAGGAGTTTATTCAGCAAAGTTAGTTTAGCATTAACCAAGTTTATATATAGGATAGTGTGATTTGATTATATTTAATTATGTTATAAATTAAATTTATTTATTTAAGTATAGATGATGATATAATAGGAGATAGAACCCAATAACGAAGAAGGATCAACCAAGTTTATATATAGGATAGTGTGATTTGATTATATTTAATTATGTTATAAATTAACTTTATTTATTTAAGTATAGATGATGATATAATAGGGGAGAGAGCCCAATGGCAAAGAAGGATCCATATAGCCGATCGCACCTAGTGGGATAAGGCTTAGTTGTTATTATATCTTTCTTTGGATTCCTCTCCCCCTCTTATCCTAATTCTTCTCCCCCTCCTCTCCTAATTTCTTAGTCTTTCTCCTCTCCTAACCCACCCTGGCACCTGTCATACCTACCTTATTGTCAGTTGTAACGTGCCTCCCACCACAAGCCACCTACCACCAACTCCCTAATCCTTTTCCCCTCTCCTCCACCACCCACGACCCCCACCGCGCATACTTAGCTCCATTGTTGTCTCTTTGTATCCATACTCTCTCACAGGCAAACAAGTATAGCTTGGAACTTCAATCCTGAACTTCCTTATAGTTACTAATAGTTATAAGACTAGAGAAATCATTTATATTAAGTGTGATCAATCAATTTATTAAGCCTCACATGGTGACTATTCGGAGGAAAACTTAGAATTTTATGGAACATGAAGAATGCTCCAACAGAAAGTCTTGTGTAGTCACTTTCATATTGTCGAGTACATTGATATTGAATAAGCAAGTTCTTCCACGAACAAAAGATATAAACAAAAGATCCAAAGCTGATTGTGTCATAAAATAATTTGATTTCTTAGAAGAGCAAAAAGCAAATTGTCATCGCTAGGACAAGTAAAATATAATATTAGTCCAAGAGAAAAAGGGAGATATTAGAGAGAGTTGATATTTACCTAAGAGATAAGATATAAGAGCAAAGGCAAAACTATTCTCGAAAGAGTACAGGTTGGAAACTAATCTCATTCTAATTATGCACATAAACCAATAGTAACTAGTGGGAAGAAGAGAAGAGAGGAAAACTTGAGATGAAGATCAGGAAAAAAAATGCTTCAAGGTTGACAAACCTTTTTACTATTCTCATATGTATTTTTCTAGCTATGACTCTCACCTTATTGTATTCTTAAGATACAAATGAGTTCCTTGCCTCTTTGTTAAGTAATATGGCATTCCTTATTTTCTATAGCAAAAATAATTTTTTAAGAGACACTTCTTTTAAAAAAAAATAAGCTTGGTCTCACTTATGGGTCACCCAAAACTTCGACATAGGTCTTTCCATTTAGTGGAAACGCATTATTTGCAAATCTAGAGCTCCTAGGTGATTGGTGGAGACTCTAAAGTTTCATAGAGAAACTAGTAGTTATGGTAGCAAATAGAGAAGATCTCATTTATGGTGATAGGAGTTTTTGTTCAACATCACTAAGGCAAAAGCAAAGTCGTCATTGGAATTGTTTATGGCATTGATTGCCTTCCATGAAAGTTATGATAGATCGATAAGGACAAAAGCAATTGGGAATTTTATAGCCTCTGGGGCATAATCACAAGGAAAGGAGAAGATGGCTAGAATTACAACTTTAAGCTCGGACGTTCAAATTGCTAAAACTAGATATGAAAGGCAGTTGTAGGTGGGGTAGTTGGTCCACTGCATACTTTCTAAATAATAAGCATGAGCCTATGCACACTGAGGCGGGAGTGTAGACAATAGGCATTAAAATAATATCAAAATATATTATATATATTAACATTAAAAATAGCTTATATATAAAAATCAAGGTAAGTTAATCAAAATAAGTTCACAAGTAGTAAAGAATCAACAATAAATAAAATACATCATATTTTTCACATTATAACCCAAAAAACACATAATAGAACAGATGTATGAAGTTATAAATATATATATCAGTACAATATATATTCGATCAAGTTATAAATAAGCATAAAATGCGCGTTAGACAAACACAAATACAAATATAACATGACAATCAAATTCATAATAGGTGTCATATTAGAATATGAAGTGAGGTTGGTATGTTGGAAATTAGTGGTTCATTATTTTATCAACTAAACTGATTGCTAAAAATTTATTTTGTAATGAACCCTCCTGGACCTACCCTCCTTTAGGCAGACCATCAAGACTACTTTTTGAAACGGTCACATAATGGTGATCATATGTATTCGGTCAAGTTGTAAGCAAGCATAAAATGCACATTAGCACATTACAAGAACACAGAGAAATTGTTGGGTCACCGGAGGCTGCTAGAAAAAGGCTAGTAGATTGGTTTGCTAGGGCCGACGGTGTGGTTCAAGCATATGACTTCTTTAGGCATCCTAGTTCTAAGAAGTCATGGGTCCGGACAGTGTGGAAGACCTATATACAGTCAAGTCACGCAGTTACCCTTTGGATGTTGCACAAAGGCGTCTTCTCTCTAGAGACAAAAAAAGGAATGCATGGAGGATCGGCAGTGCACATTTTGTAGACAAGTGATGGAGACACAGGAGCATAGCAAAGTTATGGAGGTGAATTAAAGACTGGCTTCACATGCAACAAGAAATGTCCACATATCGGCGGATGATGCGAGTTTTGGGGAGGTATTACCATGGGAGTAGGATGTTGACAAAGGTCCGTCATCTTACCTTGTCTTCTATGATACATTATGTATGGAGGGATAGAAATAGTAGTTTCTTTGGTGAGGAACAATTAGACAGTGAGAAAAATTTTAGGAGTGTGCAAATTCATGTATATCGGTCTTTAGGAGTATACTCGGATATGATACTATGTCGGACATAAGTAGCTCCTCAAGGCCAATTTTTGTACTCCTGATTTATGCTATACTATTTTACTTATCCCAAAAAAATAAAAAGAACACATATAGAAATATAACATAGTAATCAAATTTTCATTCAACTAAACCAATTACTAAAAGTTTGGTATGGGACATCCAAGGGATTGCAAGATGAGGAAGGTGGTGTTAGAGCGGCTTGAGAGCATTAATTGGCGTGGCCAATTTAGTAGCTCGATGGCTCGAAGCTTGTAGAGAACAGAGAAGGCTGAGGGACTACAAGAAGAGCATCGAGGCAACAAAAATGACAGTCATTAGAGGCAGACTACATAGGCATGAGGCATGAAGGATAGCATATGGAGGAGTCGTGGGCTCGGGTGTATCTGAGGGACATATGCCCTCACAGGAGATGGCTAAGTCTGAAATGAAGCTACAATGGTAAATCTCTAGTGAGTTGTAAGCGACATGTACCTATAAAGGGCGAGGGTCGAACTCAACATGGGTAGACTCGACCTTAGAGGTGGTCTTAGTTAGGCTCATCAGTTAACTAATGATGGACAGCGATCAACTTATGACTAGAAAATCTAATACCCCAAATGAATTTAAGGTTTAGGGTTAAATAGTCGATTGGTGGATCAGTTGACTAGTGCAGTCGAAGGTCCGAGGAGCGAGCAAACAGAATGGTTTTATTCATGGCAAAGTCATAGTAAGTGAACAATCAACTGGTGGCTGACGTGGAAAGCGTGGAAAGCAGAAAGGAGTTATTATTGCGTGATAACGGTCGGATCGTGAGGGCTGCTGAAGATGGAGGCAGCAGATAGGAAGAGACGTTGAAGGATTAAAGACAATAAAGGGGGGAGCTCCATGGAGTTTTCAGGCTAGCAATGGCAAAAATAGGGTTGGTTAAGTCTTATTAAAGCTTCTCCCTTTCTCTTAAAGTTTTCTTCTAATCCACTATATTTTCTTGAGCTTATAAGAGGTTTCTCTATCTCCAGTAGCTTACCGAAAAGGTGAAAGATAGTGGCTTTCTAGAAATTATCTACTAACAAATCATAAGTTGTAAAATAGGAGCCTAAGGATGTTAAATCACTTAAATCTCATGTGTTAGCCATTAGTTAAGTGTGATTCGCTCATGTCTTCATTTTAGCTATGCTAATTGTATTGTGCCCTATCAATAACAAGAGTAGATAGAATCACACTTGTAGGTTGAATGATCGCTATTCACTCTCTCTAGCTCGGTCATCCATTTGCAATAGATAATGCATTTTTATGTTAGTTTTCCCTCTTCTTTCCCCTACTACTTATCCACCCAAGTAAAACAAGAAACTCATTTAAAAATGAAAAACATAATCTTGAAAAAAGAAAAGGATCCTTGTATCGTTTATTCAAAGAGAATTATGACACCATATAAAGGACTAACATAATACCTAAAGAAAAATATTCTATGTGGGACTAAGCTACCGACACATCTACTAATAACTTTAACTATGATTGTCAAAGTCAGTACTAGGACAAGGATCAGACTTTAGCTGTCATATCAGATAAATAGCATCAGTGAAATTGAAATCATTAAGAAAAAAATGCAAAAAAAAAAAAAATTGCACGTATGAAATAACAAATTGTATTAATAATACATAATAGAAGTAAAGTTGCATTAGTAATACAAAATCTATTATCGCAATTTTAGTGACGTGTATTATTACATTATGATTATCAAATTAATATTATTACTACTTAAAATAGACATATTTTAAAACTATTAATTGATAGTAGATCACTAATATAAAAGCAATAAATAGCATAAATGTATTATATTAACTTATAAAATTAATGTATATTACAATAAATGTTAGTCATAAGAAGAACCAAGTCTATATGATCTCTCCTAATCAACAACAATTTCTCTCAATTGACTCTGAGAGATATGAATGAAATGTTTAGCCTAGTTAGTGGTGTTTTTACAAGTAGTAGAAAGATTAAATGATCCCGTGACAATCTCAAGCTGCAGCAAGGTTAAGAAATTTAAGCTGGAATTCGTAAGAGCAAAGAAGACTCCTGCCTTCTCACCCGTACTTGCTAGGATTCAATTTAGTATCAAGAAAAAGTTTGCTAAATCTTCTGATTTTTTAAATCAAGCTAACTCAACCAAATTTCAAACAATCTCATTAATTTCAGCTTTCAATTTAGCTAAAGTTCAAAAATTTCCAACTATCTTCTAGTGTAATCTACATCATTTCTAGGTGATTTCTCGAATCTTGAGAATTTTAAAACTTTTCTAACAATCTTTGTGAGATAACCAATCTTGAGATTAATCATATTGGCATTAATTGATACAGACTATATATATATATATCAGTAACTGCCAATTTTGACAGCCATCACTTCAACATCCATTATTGTATGCTATTAAGATAATATGTGTATATATAAGAAAATATTAATTTGAAATTGATGTTAATTTCCCTCAGAATTTGGAAATATCAACTTTTGTATTGTTTTATGAATCACAAAGTACGTATAACAAACAAATTATGTTGATGAAAGACACATAGAATACTTGAGATTTGCTTTAAAAATTTAAAAGTAACCCTGCTTGGATTTAAATCTACCATCAGGGGGAAATATTCATGAAATAGAGTCCGACCAAAATGACTGAATTTATAAGAAAAACACAAATTGTAGGAAAAATAAAGTACCAAAATTAAAAGTATGTTGAGCATAAAAAACAATAATTGTCATGGGGAACAATTGCTTACTTTCAGAGGAGGCATAGTTACTGAAGGAAGGTGTTTGAAGAGCCTCAGACCCAGAAACATCTCCAGCTGCTTTTGACGAGAACTGTCCACAATAACATTTTTGTATCGCCTCTGTAAAGAAATCTTAACATTCTGAGCTGCAGAAAATGAACTAAGCATTCCACCGTCATCATTGAATATATTTAGAATGTGACTATGCATTGCCTTTGAACCAGTATATAATGTGGCATGAATGTCACCAGCAAGTAGGAAAAGATCAGACAGTTGATTTATGGGAGCTAACATTGTTGAACTCTTGAATCTCTCAAATGACATGTCAAATCTCTTCCAGGGTTTGCCCTTGCAAGGATGGTCCCAGGTAGTTGTCCTTGTGTTGTGATTAATATAGAAATGTTTACCTGTGACAGAATCAAAACGTTCCTCCCAACCAGGTGGCAAAGGACTTCTCAGTCCACTATATTCATATTTGTTTATTGAAGAATAAGCATAAATTGCATCTGAATCAAGATATATGCCTAAGCGTTCACATTGTTCAACAAAAATCTGCAGAGCCCCAAAGTAACTGGCAGCATTTGTTCTATCTAATGAATCTGCACAATTGAAACGTATCACCCCATTTTGTATTGAAGTCAGGTTGAATCCACCATCAAAATCATCATTAGAGACAACTAGTCCTTTACACTCTTTGATCTGCTTCTTCGAAACATAATAACTTCCTTCAGAAAAGTCAATACCCTTGGCATATCTCTTGAGGTGCTCCCACAGGCCCTCAATTGTTCTCTGTTCGCCATTGGATTTTACATTTGTGTGCCAATCATAATTAATCAGCTCAATCCTAGTACAAGGAAGTTTTCCCGTGGATTTTACATATTCTACAGACTCTATGAAATGTTGAACTAAAATGTTTTCAGGCTTCCCTACTCCACATTTTAGTAAGTTAATACAAACAATAGGAACCTGAGTTTTCTTATGTCTAACAACATCTAATTCAGAATTTTGAAGACCATATCTTCTACTTAGCCTCTGGTAATACTGTACACTTCCTCTGTAAGGATCCTTAGCAGAAACATAAATTTCAGCTTCTGTAGCAATTTTTAAATCTGCACCCCACCAGATGGGTATGGTGCCTCGTCTCCATCGGTAGGAGCTAAATGTAACAGTTTGCCCTGCCTGCCGAGGAACCCACACAAGCTGCTCACACTCAATTTCATTTCCTACAAGAATAATATCAGTTAGAGCCAGTATCCATGTATAATATAGAGTTCCATCTGAAGCACTCGACGAGAATATGAAACACAATAAACCACCAGGAATCTCGTAGAGATAAACAATGAAGTTGAAACAATTGTCTAAAACTTCAAAACAATACATATGATGGTAGAAGAGATAAAGTATGAAGCAGTAGGCAAAACTGTCAATGATGCTTCCAAGACATGAAAAAGGTTGGGGTTTCTGTTAAGCCTAGACAGCCAATGATAAAATTGTCCAGACCTTTGAACATGACTGTGAACCTTATTTTGTAAGATCACCATAGATGATGCAAAGTGCCTTCACCACCCAAAAAACTCGTGCAAAGAGTTACCTAGAGTGTCCCATCACATCAATGCCAGGATGTGATGCAACATGAGCAAGGGATATCATATTTTTGTTAGATAACGTAGACAAAGAAGCTAGTCCATGATTATAGAACGATATAACAACTTAGAATATAGAAGCACCTTCCCCTAGGAAAGGAATAGAATTAGTACACATGTGATTAGGACAAACATAAGTGCAATATGCTTATGATAAACAAATAAAGAAATGCTAATACTGACTCTAAATTTTGGTATATTAGAAAATTTTAAAAAAAGTATAACTTTAGATCATGATTTAGATAAGGATAATGATGTGAACATCAAGTAATCTAAAGATAATAATATAATATTATTGTGCTAAAGTTGATTTTAGAAATTGAAGTATACCAAATATCATGAGTGCTTTGAATGCATTTTTTAAAATCTCGAACTGTAATGAGGTTTCGGTCCTAGCTCGAAATGATACAGTTTTGGTACCGTATCGTACCGTGCCGATATAGTTTCGGTATTTTTAAATATAAAATATAATAACTAAAAATAAAATTTTATCTAAATATTTTAAAATAATATATATTTTTTAAAATATATATATTAAATTAATAAGATAATTTTATTAGGCTTTAATTAAGCCTATTTAAATTATCTCAACTATAGCTAGGAGTTGATTATTAAAAAGCCTAAGTTAGAAATCCCTATTCCGCTACTCCGCAACGAGCCCGGCGACCGGACAGTCACAGTGTGCCGGCGTTGTCTCAGTCCGTGGACGGAACAAATTTTTCATTCGTATCGGATGAAATGGCTCAAGATTTTAATCCATTTTTGAATGATCAAATGAAAAGAGAATTTACAAAAATTGAGATCATATTATTCAAAGTATATTTTGTAGGATCAAAGGGGCATCGGTAAATAGTCAATACCGGGGAAAATAGATTATCAAAATTCTAATGTTTGTTTGTTAGAATAGAAATACGAATGTGAACGCAACATAAACAAAAATTAAACACCACATAACAAAAAAGTGAGTGGTTCGTGCTCCCCAATCTATTAACCATTAATTCGTTAGGTGAATCGCTCTTCAAAAAATCACTATAAAAATTTCTTTTGCAAGGCGAAGAAAGCCTTGTACAGATACTTATATTTTGATACTAGATGAATAATGTAAGTATAAAAGAAATTAACACCACTTTCCTTTTCTCTACTAATGATATGATAATTACAAGAGAAAAATAAAAATTAAGCAAAAATTGAAAATCTTACAAGAGCTAAATTGTAGCACATTTCAAGCTCCTAGAAACATGGAAAGCGCTTGGGGACAAAGAGAATTTTATAGTAATTGTTGTTAAATTCCAAGATCGCCTTGTACCCGTATTTATATATGCAATCTAGCCTCAAATTTGTAGACAAGGCAACTCAAACCATTATATTTTATTCAACTTCAGTTGTCTCAAATTACCTTCAATCGACTAAAATGTCAATATAAAAACATTATCATTTAATGACTAGTTGTCATTTCACATAAACACTTACTAAGTTAAATGTTCCAATATTTAGTTGACTCAAATTGCTGCTCAATCTTCCAATTGGCTCAAGCCATTTCCAATTGACTCTAATGACTATGATAACAAGATTATCCTTTAATAGATAGCTTTCTAGTAGATTAATCACCTTTCTAATCAACTCAAGCTCAACAAAAAATACTTTATTTGGAATCCTCGACTCAATAACTTTAACTGACTAAGTCCTTCCACTAGTAAACTAGAGCTGAAACAAAACCTTTTGTTTCTAAGCAAAAGGTTTATAATCAACTCCTAAGTTGACCCAACACTTCAATCATCTAAGAATGACCTCAAGAAATCTGCTGGAAAATCCCAACTTAAGATCAAATTCAAATGTCAGTTATAACTCCGAACCCACTAGTCTTCAGTCATACAAACCACTAAGTAGGCTCTACTCGAAAATACAACCCAAAATTAACAAATATTTAGTTTTTTATTTTTCAAACTTTCTTGAAAAAACAAAATAATAAAGATAAAAAATGTTTACGGACTAAACATATCTTGTTTAGATTATATGGAAAGCAATACATATGCACTTTAAACAATTTCGCGAGTCGCCCCTAGCTGCGTAAATTCTCAAGGTGCTAGATATTTTTAAAGAAGAAGATGCTAAGGAACCATATGATCTTTGATTTATGTCAATGTCACTATTAAGATAAAATGTATCTCACCCGTGCTACAACAAGCATTTAGTCCTCTAGCTAAATAGCGTGTGCCAGGATGAAGTCTGCTACGACGTGCAATAAGGGCTACCGTCCCCATCTGTTTACTTGTACCACCAAAATTTCTGCACTCAGCAAATCCCTGAAAATAAAAAAAGAGTCATCATGTAGAAAGAACAATGGTAAGCTTTCAAATTGGTATATTTAATGCATGTTAAATGGATGTCCAAATACATTTGACTAAGATTTGCTTTCTTAGAAAATCATAAAACTAATTCAACTATGAAATAGTTGGTTAACATCAACAATAAGATTTGGGCAAAAATAAGAAGGCAACCCTTATTTTTGTTATTGTCAAAACGGTCCCCCACGTTGGAAAAATATTAAAAGGGCAGCTCATTCTATTTTTCATACCAAAAATACCTATGTGCCACACCGTCATAAAAGTTTTGGTCAAATTGTAGTAGTTTTGATCAAAACTGCTATAATATGTAGCAATTTTAGCCAAAAGTAGTAAAATGTATAACCATTTTAATCAAAATGAAACAAAGTATAGCAATTTTAGCCGAGACTACTTAAAGTAATTTTGGTCAAACTACTATACATTGTAACAATTTAGATCAAAACCGCTACAATAGTGTTGGACTAGTTTTGAAGAAGTTGGGCAATTTTGTCCAATTGGAACAAGAGCATTTTAACTAAGAGTAATTTTACACCATGTTGTAGTAATTTTTAGCCAAAACTGCTACAACAACAATATTGAAACATGAATTTTTTTTTATAACAAATACGACACACATCCTTTTGATATTATTTTAAAAAAAGGCACCCTTTTAACAAAAGCAATAATAAGGAGGGCCCTTTTGATTTTTGTTCCCATAAAATTTTCATAGGCCATTGAATAGTTTACTAAGCATGGGTGAAAAACTTCCCAAGGAAAAAGAAGTTAACAAAATATTAAATTATTCCTCGTATATTTGATTTTTGTTTTAAATAAACATTAAGGAAATCTTTGGGGAATATTTCGATTAAATTTGTGCAAAGAAATTAAAGATTCATACATATAGAGCTATTTAGTTGTTTTAATTTTTAACCTCCATTGATAATTGTTTAAATCTTTTAAACTATTACCACACCAATATATAGCCAACTTTCCACTACTCATAACTCTTAGATTGCCAATTTTTGTGTTTTATTAAGGACTTTATCATTGTCATAACTCTAATTACGCTATCTCGAGATAGGGAAGCTCCATTGGATTAAGTTTGTACTTATAACATTTCAAGAGATTAATCAAAAAAATGAACTCAGTTTCTAGCAACTCAAATCTTTCCAAAGGTTTTGAGGTTTTTATAAAAATAACACAAAACCACCAATGTGAGTCCCAAGCCTGGATGAAAAAGGCTGAGAGTTGCATTAGGTTGCTAGCCAACGTCAACCTAAGGCAAATATTCTATAAATTAATCCATGAAGCTATTGTGCTAAAGTTAGGTTGTTCCTCGGAACGCGTTGCACGGTCCGACTACAATGTCTCGGCAAAAACCGCTACATCTCCATAAAAACTTAGATGTGGTGTTAAATATGCACTCACACCATAGGTTGGATAAGAATAAGCATTATAAAAATATTGATTGTCTCAGATTTAGAATATAAATCGTAGAAACACTCGCTGATAAAGCAGTGGAGGTAGTAGATACGATGATTTGAAAAAGAATTAATATTTTATATTTACATGAGACAAAATGGATAGGAGAGAAGGCAAGAATGATAAAGAACTCAGGTTTTAAGTTATAGTACACACGAAAGAGTAAAGCAAGAAATAGAATAGTTATTATTGTAGATAATTCGTTAAAGGATGAATAGTAGTAGTAGTTAGAAAATAGGTTAAAATTATAACTCTCAAAATAATAGTGACGAAAAAAAAACTATTAATGTAATTAGCATATATGCACAGGATTAGATGCGTACACCAAATATAAGTTTTGGAAAGATCTAAATGAGGTAGTATAAAAATTTTAGCCAAACGAGATAATTTTAATAGAAGATCTAAATGGACATGTAGAGTAAGAAATGAAGAATATGATAGGGTGCATGGGGATTTTGGTTTTGGAACAAGAAAAAAAGAAGAAAAAATATACTGAATTTTGTGATAGTAAATAAACTTCTAATAACTAATATATTTTCAAGAAAAAAAACATTTTGTTACATTCAAAAGTGAAAATAATGAATCACAAATTGATTTTCTTATGATTAAAAAGAATGATAAAAAAATTTGTAAAAATTGCAAGGTCATTCTTGGAGAAAACTTAACTATCCAACATAGATTAGTAGTATTAGATATGCACCTCAAATATAGTATCAATAGAAGGAAGACATGCACAGCTCTTAGAATTAAGTGGTGGAAGTTAAAGAACGAGAAGCAAAGTATATTTAAGGAGAGGGTAAGAGCACAAAGTATTAGGAGAAATACATGGTGACTCGAATGCACATGGGATATGATGACATTAAATTTGAAAATGGTGGCTAAGAGCATACTTAGTGATGAAAAGGACGTGCACCACGAATCTTCGTGGTGGAACGAGAAAGTATTGGAGAAAGTGAAAGAAAAAAACAAGCAACCTATAAGTTCTTATACAATTATAAGATGAAAAAACCTTTAAAAGTATGCAATAGCCAAAAAAGAGGTTAAAAAGTGGTGAGTGAAACCAAGAATGTGACATTTGAGCACTTATATCGATAATTGAATACAAAATAAGGGTAAAGGGAAATAATAGCTAAAGAGAAAGAGAGAAAGATAAGAGATCTTACCCAAATAAATTGCATTAACGATTAATGCAATAGGTACTAGTGAATGATGAAGAAATAAAAGAGCAAGAAGTATTTTAATCAACTTTCTAATGAAGATTTAGGTGATCAATTTAACTTAAGTAATTTAAATTTTTATCGTAGAATTTAAACTTCAGAAGTAGAACATGTTTTAAATGGGATGCAAAATAGAAAAGTGGTTGGACCAAATGATATTTCGATAAATGTATTGAAGTGATTAGGAAAATATGATATATAATGGCTTATGAAGTTATTCAACTTGATATTGCAAACGAAAAAAATATTTGATCAGGAGGGTAATTACTCTAATCCCTCTTATATAAAAACAAAGGAGGCCTACAAAATTGTATGAATTATAAGAGTATTAAGCTAATGAGTTAGATCATAACATTTTGAGAAAGAGTGATAGAAAAAAGAAGGGGAGCTTCGTACAACGGTAAAGTTATTATCGTGTGACCTAGTAGTCATAAGTTTGAGTCTCGGAAATAACTTCTTGTAAACCAGGATAAGGTTGCGTACAATAGACTCTTTCCCGAGAACCACATTGGCGAGAACTTCATTCACTGAGCTGCCCTTTAGTGATAGAAAAAAAACTAAGGAATGAGACCATGGTGAATCAATTTAGATTCATGTATTGAAGGTCGACAACAAAAGTTATACGTCTTCTCAGACAACTAATTGAAAAATATCAAGAAAAGAAACAAGACTTACATACAATATTTATCGACCTAGAAAAAGCTTATAACAGAGTCCGGCAAAAAATTATGTGGAGAATTCTAAAAAAGAAAGGTGTTAGCATAACGTATATTGAAATAATTAAGGATATGTATAAGGATGCAATGACAATAATGAAGACTCCAAGCAGATTAACCGAAGGCCAATATCAAGGATCAACTCTAAGTCTCTATCTTTTTACGCTAATCATGGTTGAACTCGATAAACACATTCGAGACACATTACCATAGTATATGTTGTTTGTAGATAATAATGTTTTGGTAGATACAACACATGAAGGAGTAAATAGTAAACTTGAATCTTGACGAAAAATACTAGATGTGAAAGGTTTTAGACTTAGTAAAGTAAAAATAGGATATATAAAATTTAAGTTTAACAATATTAAACGTAGTAAGACACTTGTTAAGTTGGAAGATTATTAGTTACCTGCAACTAAGAGCTTTAACTGTTTAGGATCATTTTTGCAAAAGGATAAAGGGGCTGAGAGCGATGTCTTACATAGAATAACATGGTTGAAATAAAGGAGAGTGTAAGGTGTTCTTTGTGATCATAAGTACTTCTAAAACTTAAAAGGAAGTTTTACAAAAGGGCGATTAGACTAACTATGTTATATGAAGTTGAATGTTGAACTATGACTTATCACATGAGTAGAAGATGAGAGTCGCAGAGATGAGGATGTTAAGGTGGATGCGCGAACATACGAAAATGGGCAGATAAGAAATGAGAATATTAGAGAGAAAGTAGGAGTTGCGTCTATTGAGGGAAAACTTCGATAAATGTATTTAAAATGATACGGACATGTGCTTAGACAACTCCAGTTATGCAATGTAAAACTATGATAAATACGCACATTAAACGAGGAAAGTAAGACCAATAATGTTTGGTTAGCACCGATAAAATAAGATAAAATTTATTTAAATATAGATGATCTAACCCACCTAAAGGGATAAGGCTTGGTTGTTGTTGTTGTGTTGTACAAATAATGATATGATAGGGGATAGAGTCTAATGACGTAGGATGATCAATATAATCGACCCCGCCTAGTGGGATAAGGATTGATTGTTATTATTTAAAATAACACCTAAAGGAAAGAAGATCAATTTTATTGCATTTTTTAGCAAAAAAAGACTCAACAAAATTAGAGAGCGTTAGTGAACATGCGATGAATTAATTTACACCATTATTAAGGCCTTGACAAATTGCCCATATCATTTACTGCAACAAGTTCATCTTGTAAGCATTAAGTTTTATCCTATTGTGAAGAAGTTGTGTCAAAAGGCTACATGGGCAAAGATTTTTCAAGAATAAATTTCTTTCTAAAGTATTGTCGTGGACAAGAGAAAAAAATCCAGTAACACGCTAAGTATTACTCTACAAAAGAAGAGTAGTTAAGTCATATGATTTGAACAAGTAAATTATTTCTCTTAATTTTGGAATGATCTTCCAAAGCATGAGATGGAAATTGACAAAGGTAGATGCGCTTCATGATTAGTGATTAGTGATTATTATTGATTTGTGCATAAAACTTTGTATTCCTCGAACGTCCTTTAATGTTTTAAGGTATAGGAAACATGCAGGTGAGCTTGTAAGTTACATCGGTAAAGGTAAGACATAATAATGCACATCATGGTAATCGTAATGTCACCTTGTGAGCAACACCTAACAAAGAGGAAAATCTTAAATATAGAGTTGAAAATAGATTTTCTTTTATTAGTCAAAAAATCATCATTATATTGAAATGACACCACTTTTTATAGAACTGACCCTAACCAAATCAAAACAAATATCGCAAATTGGGAAACTCAACTAACCCCACTAAACTCCTATTAAATTAAAACATAGTAAACTTTTCGACACCAAAAACGATACAATTACCAATGTCATATATTAGAAAATTCTTCTATTTATAAAATGTATTAGCCATCTTTGAAGAGGTAAATACAATCTCAAGATTTTTTCCCCATTTTAGCATATATTTGAACAACACCAAATAAGTTTTTTTTCATTTTATTCTTTCTAATAACCTCCCATATTCATCTTAGAAATTTTAACTATGCTACATTAATTTTTTTATTCATACTTGATACTTCCTTAATAGGTAGGAACCGTAGGATGCAAATTTACACACCTGGAGAAGAATGACGCAGTGGTTTGGCAGCCCAATGTTTCTGAACGGCTTCGAGAACCAACCATTCCAAACAAATTCATCATCTGGTTCCTGATATCTCTTGCAGCTCGGAAAAGGCCGGGTGATATCCCTTGTTTCACAAAAGTAGTATTTACCATCAATGTCGAGTTCGGCTAAATCCTGAATGTTTTTGTATTCTCCTTTCCCTTGTGGTTGAGGATTTTGAAGCTGAACCTTGATCCACTGACTTTCAGTCACAGTGTATATGCACCCACCACCAGGAAGATTTGGAATGGTAGCAGTAGCCTTGGTTGCAACCAAAAGCAACCCAAAACTCCCAAGTGATGCATAACCGAGTATCGCTCTAGCATATGTAATATTCTTACATAGCAACCTTGATCCATCCGTGACATAGCTGAGAGCTTGTTCCTCTGATCTAAAAACATCCTTCCCAACCTTCCCATCGTAACACAACGCGCCAGTAGTACGATCAACATATATTACTTGGGTATCTTCCCGTGTTGATAAGCTAACAATAATAAACACGTCACTATTTTCAAGCACAACAATGCGAACAGACGATTCTTTTGAATAACTACCTGTACGAGGACCAGAAAATTAACACGCATGAGAACAAAAAGAATTCCATATTTGAAAATAACCCAATGTTAAGCTCAGATCTATCTCGGAATGAACAATCAGATTAAAAAATCAGAAAAAATAAAGGTAATTTAGCGGCATAACTCACCGGTTCGGGAGATCTCGGCCCTGTTAAAGGTCGACGGCCGTGATATCGCCGGCGCAGAGACGCCAGACATGGCTCGCTTTTAATAACTTTCACGTAATTGCCTCGATCTGCGCCGAATAAACCAAATCATCAACAAACCGAGATTGGAGGAGAGTAGGAAGGAGTGAGATGGAGGAGGAGTCGCCGACTGCCGGAAGAATCGGAGAAGAAAATTGATGGATCGGAGAGACGGGATCTCACATCGAGGACCTCGCGGCGATGAACGCCTGAAGCTCGCGAAGGAAAAGCCAGCCGCCGGCGGTCGCAGGGAAGATCTCTCGCGGTCGCGTGTGGGAAAGAGACGAAGGGGCGAGAAAAAGATGGCGGTTCGGAAAACTGAACCGAAATTCTCAATGGCGAACCGAAATTATGTAGATTGAAGTCTAAATCAAATCTAATTTAAAATTCAACGATGAAACCTTCTAGTATTCTCAAAATGCTTGAGAATACTACTTTCTCTTGGGGCAGTGTTATGATTAAATTTTTTAATAATAAATTAATATTTAAAAATTAAAAATTAATTATGATGTATTAAAAAAATTAATAAATAATAAATTTAAAAATATTAATTATCAAAATGAGTTTTTATATACGTTTTTTTAATTTATATTGATAAAATAATTTTATGAGAATATATTGATCCAAAGATTAATTAGGTCGAAAATTTAATATTAAATGTCAATTAAAAAATTACTTTCTGTTTTAAAATATTAAAATAATATTTGATTATATTTTTTATTAAAAATACTTGGGAGATATTTAGTCCTGCACGGAGCTTACATGGCCCTGCGGCCACAGAATAAAAAAAAATTATTACACTATTATAATATACATTTATTTTTAAATGTAGTTATAAATATTCTATAATGGCATTCATTAAAAAATACTTAATTTTAAAAATAAAAAATTGTGTTAAATCATCAATTTAATAAATATCATTATATTTATATATCAATTAATTAAATATATTTTATTAAAGTGATTTAATTTTTTATTGTAAAATTCTTATTCTCCTCTTTCCCTCTTAGGAAGCAAGACTCTTAATAGGAAAAAATGAATTTAGGATTTAGAGATCATGTCAAAAATAATTTTAAATTCTTTTTTTCCTATTTAGTAAAAATGATATAAGGCGGTGACATGGGTGTTTACGTTGTCCAACGAGATAACGATGTGATAA
>JBBUKS010000065.1:5232685-5244017 GCA_038050645.1 Hedychium gardnerianum
AGTCAGATTTTACTACCAAGGACTTAGAAGTGGTGAGGGTCCAATATAAGATCTCAATCGAATATAGACTTGCTATCTTGAGCTTTACCGACCGACCCCATCAGCTCTGACCGAGTGCGTAGCATTTTTTATGGGCCAGTTTCTAGGGGGTTTCGGTTTCCTCTCCCGACCTTCTTTACTGCCCTTTCCAGATGCTTTTGTATTCCCCTCCAACAATTTGGTCCTAACGCTTTCCGCCAGATATACGGGGGGGCTATCATTATTTTTCGTTTGTATCACATTCCACTTACCCCTTGGGTTTTTCATTATTTTTTCTATCCCAAGAAGATGGAACCCGGAGTTTTCTTCTTTCAGTCCTGAACGGGGAGTTGCTTCTTGGACGAGATGTCGACCTCTCATAAAGGGTGTAAATTCAAGTATGTATTTCTAGAGTCCCTGACTCCTTTCTCATGGTCAATTGGGTGGCATATGGAGATGCCCAAAGCTCCCACCCTGGGACCTTACAAAACCGAGACGGCCTATCTGAGGGTGCGGATATCTTGTTCGACCTGAGATTTGACGTCAAGAAGCTGATCGACGAGGGACTTCTTCATTTATTCGAGCTGAGTCCTATCGATGCGAAGCTGCAATTCTCTTTTGGTAAGACTTCTACTTTCGCTTTGTATGATTTCTAACTCAGGACTCTCTCTTTTGCAGCTCAGACGATATAGACGGCTTCGGTCAGCAAAACCATAAAGTTGTCCAAGATGAGCTGGAAGAACGGGGTGCCGAGCTGACTGGGGAAGGACTGAGCTCTTTTAGTGATGTAGCAGCCCACACGGACGAGCTGTCGCCACCCCGTCCCTCAATGGCGTCGGTGCCTGTTTGTTCCAGGTAGGTTACACCCCAGCCGACAAGAAAGAGACGCTGACCTGCACGCTCACAGACTGCAGGGCAGACATCTGAAGGCTCTCCGGTTGCGACTCCCGTTATTAGTTCCTCCGGGATGGTTCCTACGCGTCTCCGCCCTTCACCCATCATTTCATTGGATAAGAATCCCATGGAAGAAGTGGGTACCAACCGTGAGAGCGCCCAGGCGGGAGAGCCTGCCACTCAGCCAGAGTGTGTGCCCCTGTGGCCCTGATCCCTCCGAGAAGGTCCTAGTCAATCCATCGAAGATGTCACAATCAGACTAATCGGTTGTTCGAGGACGGCCTGGACGTTTTCGAGCGGGGCGTGTCAGGGCAAGACAACCAATCGTCTGATAAACTCTTTTACCACTGACTTGACGGGGGTAAGGACCCGAATCATGTGACCTAGGGGTAAATCTTTAAATGGTTGACTAAGTTTCCTTGCAGGTCTGGGTGGAGGGAATGACGATGATTTCCCTGATGATCTTCGCTGATATCACGCCCAACCGGAGCTGGAAGCTCAGCAAGCCCCTCCTGCTGAAGAGGTGGCAGAGCTGAAAGAGGAAGTGGGGAGGTTACGCTCCGAGGCTCGACTTAAGACGGAGCAGCTGGATCAACTAGGGGTGGTCAAGGTGAAGATCGAGTTCCGGTCAGAAGAACAAGCGAAACAGATCTCCAAGCTTCAGGAGGTCATCAAAAAGGCCAAGGCCTATGCGGGCTTAGAGAAATAGAAGAAGAGGCCTAGGCTGAGCTGAAGGCATGGGCCAAAGATTGGAAAGAGAAGGAAAAGGGTTTCTAGGCCGAGCTAGATAAGAAATCCGCCGAGCTAGTAGCCAAAGAAGTGGCTTTGGAGACCGTGAAGGCCGAGTTGGAGATCGAAAAAGCCGCTCAAGAAAGCTACCGATCATGCAAGGGGGAGCATTGGGCGGCCAAGAAAGTCGAATATTTGGGATCCCAGGAATTATATGACCAGCTCGGCACCTGGATGGTGAAAATGTTCAAGTTTGGAGCGGAGGGGGTGATACAGCAGAGACGCGAGGTCGGGCATCTAATGGCTGATCTTCCCCCTAACTTCATCAACCTGGACAAGATCTTTGACGACATCCGTCCAAATGCTTTTGAGGATTTTGTGAGATCCTCGACCCAGGATCAAGGAGGGATTGACACTTTGACGGAGATCCTCGACCCTGGATCAAGGGGAAGTTAAGCGCTTTAACGGAGATCCTCGATCCCGGATCGGGGGGGGAGTTCGGCGCTTTAACGGAGATCCTCGACCTCGGATCGGGGGGAGATCGGTGCTTTAACAGAGATCCTCGATCAGGGGGGAGCTCGACGCTTTAACAGAGATCCTTGACCCCGAATCAGGGGGGAGTTCGGCGCTTTAACGGAGATCTTCGACCTCGGATCAAGGGGAAAGCTCGGTGCTTTAACAGAGATCCTCGACCCCGGATCAGGGGAGAGATCGACGCTTAAATGAAGATCCTCGACTCCGGATCAGGGGGGAATTCAGCGCTTTAACGGAGATCCCCGACTCCAGATCAGGGGTGAGTTCGGCGTTTTAACGGAGATCCTCGACCCCGGATCAGGGGAGAGTTCGGCGCTTTAACGGAGATCCTCCATGGGGGCACAGATGCTAGAGAGTAACCAGAGCTTTTTCATTCATAAACAATTTTATACATACTTTTGATACAAATATTTCTAGAAGAATACTCAAGGCCCTCGAGTTTGATAGGGTTGTAGGTGGTTTGCGCTCCACGGACAGTCAAGTTCCTTTCCAGCCGGGTCTTGCAAATAATATGCTCCCGAGCTTAGATTGCGGAGGACCTTATACAGCTCTCCCCATTGAGGCTCCAACTTGTGGACATCGCCGACCGGTTTCACCTTTCTGCGGATAAGGTCTCCAACTTGGAAGGTTCGAGAGATGACTCGCTTGTTATAGGTTTGGCGCATCCTCTTACGCTAAGCTTGTTAAAACTGGTGTCCGTTATCGGAGACTAGCTTATGTGGTATGCCGAACTAGCAGATTATATTTTGTCACAAAAATTTCATGACATCTTCTGTTATCCGAGCAAGGGCTTCTGCTTCTATCTACTTGAAAAAAGATTCGACGACCACCAAGAGGAACTTATTTTGCTGAAGCCCGGTCGGAAATGGTCCCACTATGTCTATTCCCCATTGGTTAAAGGGATATAAGATGGCCGATGTCTTCAGTGGCTCGGTTGGGTGATGTGGCAAGTTCTGATGTTTTTGACATGAAATGCAGCCAACCACGAATTTTGCCGTGTTAGATTGTAGGGTTGGCCAAAAATATTCGGCTAATAGGACTTTTTTAGCGAGTATACGACCTCCGTGATTTCTGCATGTCTTCATGCATTTCCTTAATTATATAGTTGATATCGTCAGGGCCAAGACACTTCAAAAGCGGTCGGGAGAAGCCTCGCTTGTATAAGAGATCGCCTATCAAGGTAAACCGAGATGCGCGTCTTCTCAGAAGCCTAGCTTGCTCGGCTTCTGGAGGCACTGTCTCGAGCTAGAGATAGGAGATAAAAGGTGTCCTCCAGTCAATCGCAATATCTTCATTATGCACGTGCTCAATCTGCGAGATGAACAGGTTTTGAGAAATGGGCTCATCCATCGTCCATGTGGCCAAGGAGCTGGCCATTTTGGCCAGTTCGGCTGCTTTTAAGATGTTCGCTCGGGTATCATTTGAATAAACATTTCTTGAAAATTTGATTTCAGCCGATCGAAAATCTCGGCGTATTTCTTCAGTCGATCATTCTTTATCTCAAAGCTCTCATCCAACTGTCGAGTGGTCAATTGGGAGTCTGAGTGAAGGATAACCCGAGTGGCTCCCACCCGTTTGACTGCCTGCAGACCGGCCAGCAAAGTTTCATATTCAGCCTCGTTGTTGGAGGCTCGGAAATTGAGTCGGATAGATAATTGGAGTATATCTTCTCGTGGCAAGATCAGCAAGACTCCCACAACACTGCATTGATGATTGGTCGAGTCGTCCACGTAAATTTTTCAGATTCCTTCTGAATCCGAACTCGATGTCTCCATAAAATCCGCCAAGGCTTGGGTCTTGATAGTCGTTTTGGGCTGGTACTGGATGTCGTACTCGCTCAGCTCGGTCATCCACTTTATCAATCTTCCCGAAGCCTCGGGGTTCGTCAACACGCGACCTAGAGTGCTATTCGTTAGGACGGTGATCGGATGGGAGAGAAAATAGAGTCTCAGTCGGTGGGCTGTTAGAGTTAACCCCAGTGCTAATTTCTCCAAAGGGGTATATCTCGATTTTGCATCCTTAAGTAGGTGGCTAGTGAAATAAACAGGGTACTGTGCGTTACCTTCTTCTTATAATAGCGCTGACCCAATCGCTTCTTCACCTGCGGACAAATACAGCCACAGTCGTTCACCCATTACTGGCTTAGAGAAGAGTGAAAGTCGGGATAGATACTCTTTGAACTCCGTAAAAGCTTGATCACAACTTTCATCCCACTCAAACTTGGAGGCCTTGCGTAATACCTTGAAGAATGGAAGATTCCGGTCTGTCGATCGGGCTATGAATCAGAAGAGAGTCGTAATGCAGTCGATCAACCTTTGTGCTTCCTTGAGATTGTGAGGAGGGGGCATATCTTGCAGCGCTTGAACTTTCTCCGGGTTAGCTTCAATTCCCCATTCGGTGACCACATAACCAAAGAAGCAGCCGCTCTTGACGCCAAAGAAGCATTTGCTAGGGTTCAGTTTGAGTTCATATTGCCTCACTGTTCTGCAGGTTTCTTCAATGTCGGAGATGAGGTCTTCCGCTCAACAGGTTTTGATCAGGATATCATCGACATAAACTTAGACATTCCTCCCGTGCTTAAACATCTGATCCATCAATCGTTGGTATATGACATCTGCGTTCTTTAGTCCGAACGGCATGACAGTATAACAAAAAATTTTGCCGAAGTGACGAAACTAATCTTTTCTTGATCCTCCGGAACCAGGGGAATCTGATGATAACCTTGGTAGGCGTCTAGCATGCATATGAACTCGCACCTAGAGGTCGAGTCCACCAGCTGGTCAATTCGCGGCAAAGGGTAACAGCCTTTTGGGCAGACCCTGTTTAAATCTCTGAAATCTACACATACTCGTCATTTGTCGCCAGGTTTTGGCACCAAGACAATGTTAGCCAGCCAGGTCGGGAATTGCACTTCCTGAATATGACCCGCCTCGAGGAGCTTAGCAACTTTCGCCTGGATTATCTGATCCTAATTAGCCCGAAATGTCTTTTCTTTTGCTTGACCGCCCGTGCCTTAGGAAAGACATTGAGTTTGTGCACTATTATGATCGGTGACACGCCTGTAACTTCTTTTACCGACCAGGCGAAGACATCATAATTGTTAGTCAAACAAGCAACCAATTGCTCCTTCAGCTCTGACGGCAGGTCGGACGCAATGCGGGTAGTGCCATTATTTCGCTCGGGGTGATTTTGGATTTCTTCTTTATCCTCTTCCTATCGGGCTTCGCGCTTACGTTGTATAATGTTGACTTGGGGTTCAACCGCCCTGCGGACCCTTCTCGAATCTAATCGGATGATATCGATATAACATCTCCAAGCGGATGACTGATCACCTTTGACTTCCCTTATCAGCTCCCCAATGGGGAATTTCATCTTCTGATGATATGTGGAGACCACAACTTGGAAAGCGTTCAACGCCGGTCTTCCAAGAATAACGTTGTAAGCGGACTCCGCGTCCACCACCAGAAAAGGGGTTCGCCTGGTTCTTTCTTGGGGCTCCTTGCCCAGGGTCAACGACAAGGTGATTTGTCCGAGCGGCTGAACTTGATGCCCTGTAAACTCGAACAGGGGAGTGGCTATGGGGTGGAGTTCTTCATCATCAATTTACATCCGATCCCAAGCCTTCTTGAAAATAGTGTTAATAGAGCTACTTGTATTTACAAAAATCCGTCTTACATCGTAGTTGGCTATTAGAGCCTGGATCACTTGGGCATCCTCATGGGGCGCCTCAACTCCTTCGAGGTCCTGAGGCCCGAAACTTATTAAAGGGCCTCTTCTTTGGTTGATGCTAATGCCATAGCTTTTCAGTCGGCAGTTGTGGACCTTGCGGGGCCTATGAGAATCCTCATCAAAATCAAGCGGAGGCTTCTTCACTAACAATATGAAGAAGTCTCCCTCTAGTAGCCCTTGTGAGAATGAACTCACCAAGATCTTAGGGGTGGCTGACGGGACGTCCAAGGCCACCCGATTGAATCGCTGAAGGTAATCCCTCAGGAGTTCCTTGGGCTTTTGCTTCAAAGAAAATAAGTCTAGCGTAGTCTTGAGATACCTTTTGCTGCTGGCGAAATGGTGTACAAATGTCGTCTTGAATTCCCCGAACAAATAAATGGAAGAGGCCGGGAGTTGGTTGAACCATCTCTGTGCCAGGCCTGAGAGGGTCGTTAGGAAGACCCGACATTTAACTCCATCGGTGTACTGGTGCATAATAGACAAGTTCTCGAATAGGTATAAATGATCCTCGGGATCCGCCGACCTGTTGAATTCACCGATATATGTTGGTCGGAAATACTTGGGCAGTGGATCTTCCAGAATATTCACCGAGAAGAGGGGCCATTGGGTTCCCCCAACCCGTCGGGATCGCTCCCTTAACCTTATCAACCTCTTGAACTTTGGGCCTCCCGACTGAGGATTCTCCGGATTGCTCTAGCATGAGCGATACCCCGATCAAGGCTCTGAAGAAAGCTGGTGGCATTTTTATCGGGTGCATCGAGATTTGCCGAGGAGTCGGCGTCACTTCACCTGACCCAATTTGCATCGTCAGAGGAGGGTTCACGGGGTGCTGTGGATGCCACATGGTTTGCAGCTGCTGCTGACACGTCTTCTGTTGTTGTTGCAACGCTCCTTGTACCACTGTAGCCACTATTTTATCGAGGTCGCTTTGAGACATGGTGATAGTCGGTCTTCCAGTGTCGTCCATCGCGGTTTCTAGTTCAGGACTTGATGTTTCCATAGACGGCGCTAATTTGTTCCACTCCTTGACGGATGAACCATCGGTGAGCTGGATGGCAAGCTGACCAGGCCTTTGCGGGCTAACAAATGGTATGAGAAACTTCAAGAGAGCTTCGTCGACCCTGGAGAGAAAAAAAAGAGCCGAAGGATTAGAGGGAAGGCCGGGAGGATGTCCGGCGCGACCACTCTGACGCTCAAATCAATGATCGGAAAGGAAAGAGTCACCAAATAATGAAACAGTAGTAGGATGTTTTTTTGCATATCTCATGTCTGTATGAATAGACTTACTTATATACCTTCTAGAGAGAGGTACCCTTCTCATTAATGAAGCATGTTGCCTTAGTAGGTGGTGTCTGCGACGGTAAGGGAGGTGTTTGTACTGTCAGAACGTCTTAATCGTACTGCCCTCATTCCTTGCATGTTCAGTATTTATTACTAATAGGTCTATGTTACGTCAAGCTTATAGCCCTGCCAACTTAATGGGAGTGGTAACTGAGGGCTTATTCGAGCAGGAGACTTGTGGTCGATAGGTTGATTCTAGCCGGTCGGAGTATGATGCGTTTCGACCAGGAGATTTCTATGAGTGAGTTTCTCCTTCGTGCTTTTGATTGGATTTAACGGATTTCCCCGATCGAGTGGAGGCGCTGGGTGTTTTTCTTGTGATAGGTCGCGTTTGCCTGCTCGGGGATCTGCTGGCTCATTGGGTCTACTCGGTCAGAGGGTGGTGTGCTCCGACTGGGAGATATCAAGTTCGTCCGAACGGATTCCACATAGACTACTGACTGTTAACTGTTGATTGTTTAATTTTTGTCCCAACGCTTGACCAATGACTTTCATCTAGATTCTCGACTCTATATCCTCCATATCATAGAACAAGAACAAGAAGAAGAGAGAGAGACTGGACTTGTGAGAGTGAATTTTAGATAGCACACCTCAATATGTTGTGTATTCAGAATAGATGTTTGTGCTTCCTTATTGACCGCCTACTGATTCTGTATGCTTGTGGCAGAATAAACATGGTTTTTATTCCACATCTTTATCTCAAACAACCTTGATGAACTGGTTCACATGATCAATTGTGTCCCTTCACAAGTCCATGGTATTCGGTATGAGTTTACTTATCTCCATGGTTATAAACTCTGTCTCCATCTTAAGGCTTCTCTTCCTTAAGCTGATCATTCGCACTAGGAGGGGTGAGAAGAGAGGAGCAGTGTGGTTCTCCTGATTGGATTGTTATCTTGTTTTGTCTCCATTGCAAAGCCTTTTTTCTCTATTGGATCACACTAGCAATCACGTTGTTACCCCTGTTGGTTCTGTTTATATATTTATGCACATGCATATTTCTGCATAGTTGTCCTCATTCCCCATAGGCATCGTTATGGTAATCTGATTGCATGCTTGCTTGGATAGAATTCTAGTAGTAACATTTGAATTACTGAAAGTGCAAATTGCCTAATGTATTAACATTGATTGAGTATTTTTCCCAAAACGTGCTGCTATAATTACTCTTTACCAAAAGGTGCCTCAGATCTATTTCCCCCACAAGACCACTCATTTCCCCTCCAAAAGGTGTTGTTAGCTAATTTGTAAATCAGCTTGCACTCTAAAAATCACAAATTGATCTCATTTTGAACTCTAAGACGTCTCAAGCTGAACATTTTAGACTTCAGGTATCGAGAAATTTACTTTATGACTCTAAATCTTGCTCTAAGATGTTGAGAAATTTAGTTTTTGACTCAAAATTTTGTCCTAAGCTGATTGTCAAATTAGCTTGCAGCACTTTCTATATCATTACAACGCAAGTTGATTTCCAAGACAATTCGCGTTATGAAAATCATAAATTTATCCCATATTTAGCTTTGAGACGCTCCAAATTTAACATCTTAGACATTTCAAGTGTCAAAAATTGATTATTTTTATCCTATCTTTACTTGTGCACCTTTACCCATTCCGTGTCAATTTCTACAATGGAAGTTGATTTGTAAATAACTTATACTGTGAAGATTACGAATTTATCCAATATTTAGCTTTGGAACGCCCCAAGTTGTACATTTCAAGATTTCAGGTGTCTAAAATTATTTTTTTTACTCTAAATCTTGTTGCGATTTGCAAGTTAGCTTGTGCTACCTTTTTGAAAGAAAACCAGGAGTATTACAAGGAAAAATAGTCTAGAATGACATTGTGGGAAAAAAACGGTTAGGGGTGAGTAGGAAGAGTGCATTTTGGGAAAGTGCTCGTATTGCTTTCCTGGTCTCAGTGCTCTTCGAGATTGGTTGACATTTAAAATTAGCAACAATAAACCCAACTAATTATGTCTTTAACAAAAAAAAATATATGATAGAGCTTGGTCAGGATATTGTTTTTATGCACATTATGTGGGTTACTAGAGGAAATGCAGCTTGTTTTCTCTGTTCTTTTGTTGACTAACCTTTACAAGGTAACCATGCTAGTAATAATTATTTAGGATCAGCTAGCTATATGTATCTTTCCAGTTGTCCTTCTATTGAACTCTATTCAAGTAACAGTAGTAATATTCAAATTTCTTATTTGAATTTCTTCAATGCATACTGTCTGGTGTAGGTTCCCCATTTGGTCATATGCAAAACTGTTCTTTAGCTGCTGGTTGGTCTTGCCCTACTTTAATGGTGCTGCATATGTTTATCAACATTTTGTGAGGCCATTATTAGTCAATCGGCAGACAGTAAACATCTGGTATGTACCAAGAAAGGAGGACATAATTCGTAAACCAGAAGATATATTATCAGCAGCAAAGAAATATATTGAAGAGAATGGACCAAAAGCATTTGAGATGCTAATAAGCAAGGTAAGCTCATGCTATAACATTGTTATAGTCCTTCTTCACATGTTTTACTGGACATGTCATAGCTAACTCACATCTATAATCTTGTGGAGCTGTTCATCATATAATGTGAAGTAGGATAGATCCTGGGGAGTGATGCATGTTGTATTTCAAATGTTTAGAAAATCTATACCCATGGTTTAAAATTTCATGTGTTGGGTGAAAACATACGAAATTTGTCATTCCGTCTCGCCACTCGGCACTGGTACCGAGGACCGCGGAGGCTACCATGATCCCACGGCGACCTCCATGGGGTCGTGGAGGATGTCGTAATCCCGCGGTGACCTCCGCAGGGTCGGGGGGCCGGATTGCAGTGCCCCCATGACCCCGCAGAGATGCCGCAATTCCACATTTTTTTCTTTTTTTAAAAAAAAAAATATTTTTTATTTTTTGTATTTTATTTTTTTTAGAAATATTTTACATTAATATATTTTATATTTAAAAATATCAAAACCATATCGGTATGACACGATACAATACTAAAATCATATCGTTCCGGTCATAAACCAAAACTTCGATACAGCCCGAAATTTGAAACCATGCCTATACCTTGTGCTTTTGTTTCATTCTTGAATTGATTTCACCTGTAGAACCGACTAATCCTAGAGGTAACTAGCCCGGCCTCATGGAATTTTTCCATCAGCCACCAGGATAAATCAAGAAATGCTAATAGAGGCTCATCCAAATGGCCAGTATTCTTAGGCCCGCTTCTCACAGGAGGGAAAATCCTCAGCAGTGCGCTACAGTTGAGATTCGAACCTTAGATCCCTTTGTTATACATTGGAGGGCCTAACCATTGCTCCGGGAGCCAGAGTTGGTGTACTTTGCTAACAAGCACAGTATGATTATATGTAGGTGCATTTGGTTCAAGATTATTATTGATAACCTTAGTTATCTATCCAAGGTTATCAACAAAAACTTTGTTTGGTTTAGGTAATGAGCAATTCCCAAATAATGACGCATGCCCGACACATCAGCTAACGGGGCATGTGACCCGGAATGCGATTCCCTCGGAAAAGTGAGGTTTTCCTTGATTCCGGGGTTAACGGGAATTCAGCCGCAGTCGGTCGCCGAGCGCGAACAGCGGCCGGTTGTCTAGGGTGAACAGCGGCATGACCGATCGTCGAGCGCGAGCAGCGAGGGCGGTGCCGGCTCGACGTCGCCGTCGTTCTTTCATGCGGAAGGTTGGCCGGGGACCGGAGGTGGCAGGTGGGTCATCGAGCGAGGGTGGTGTCGGTTGAGGCGGCGGTGGCGGACGCACGATCGCGTGCGTGAGGGATAGGGGCTGTGTTTTTTTAACTTGGGTTTTTATTAAAACTTTAGTCAATTGAATCAATTAACTCCTAGTTGAGATAAATTAAATATATATGGTCTAAAGCCTAATAAAATCATCCCAAAAAAAAAAATCTAAAATAATAATAAAAAAATATTATTCAAATTTATTTATTTATATATATCACCATTAATAATAATAATATTATATATATTTTATTTTATTTTATTTTGTTAAACTAAGTTATACACTAAAATCTCCCAACAAATAAATTTTTATTTTATTATCTAAGATTG
>JBBUKS010000065.1:5252403-5265644 GCA_038050645.1 Hedychium gardnerianum
CGAACGAAAAAGAAAAGATTTTCGAACGAGATTCACTCCCCCCCCCCCTCTCTCTCGTCTCTAACGATCCAACAGATAGTTCGTTAAGGTATGAAGTAGTAAGTAGAAGTTAGGAAGGGAGATAGGATAATAACTCTTAAGATAATGGTAACAAAAGAAACTATTAATATAATTAACATATATGCACCCCAAATAAGATTATATGGAGAAATCAAACATAAGTTTTGGGAAGACTTAGATGAGGTAGTATAAAAATTTCAACAATTGAGATGATTTTAATAGTAGGGGATCTAAATGAGCATGTAAGTAAGAAATGAGGAATATGATAGGGGTGCATGAAGGCTATGCTTTTGGATTAAGAAATGAAGAACGAAAAACTATATTAAATTTCGTAATAATATATGAACTTACAATACTTTAATACACTTTTCAAGAAGAGAGAACACTAGGTTATGTTAAAAAAAAACAATAAGTTACAAATTGACTTTCTTAGATAGAAAAATCGGTAAGGATTGCAAGGTTATAACCATGCGACGTTAGAAGTGTTAGATTCATGCCTCAGACATAGTATCAATAAAAGGAAAATGTGCAATAGCTCATAGGATCAAGTGGTGGAAGTACATCAAATTTGAAAACGGTGGCCAAGAGCGTATTTGGTGAGTCAAGAGGATGGACATCGCCAAATATAGAATATTGGTGGTGCAATGAGGAAGTACAAGAGAAAGTGGTAGAAAAACAAAAATTCCACTTGTGAGAATGAAGAAAACTTAAATAAGTATGTAGTAGCCAAGAAAAGAGGCTAAGAAAAGAGTGAGTGATGCTAAGAATAAAACTTTGGAACACTTGTATTGACAACCTGATATAAAAGAAAGAAAAATGGACATCTATAAAATAACTAAAGAGAGAGATACGAAAACAAGGGATGTAACCTAAATAAAATACATTAAAGATGAATTCCATAAAATATTATGAAGGATGAGGAAATAAAGGATCGATGAAATATTTTAATGAAAGTTTTGATGACTAACTTAGCTTAAAAACTTAAGTAGGTTAGAGGAGTATAAAAATTTAAATTTTTTATCAAAAATTTCAAATTTCAGAAGTAGAACATACATAAAAAAAGATAGAAAATGGTTGGACTCGATGATATTCCATTAGAGGTATTGAAGTGCCTAAGGAAATAGAGAATTGAATGACTAATGTAGTTATTCAATCTGATATTTAAAATGAAGAAAGGTTAAGTATTCTGATCCCTTATAAAAACAAAGGAGATATATAAAATTGTGCGAATTATAAGGGCATTAAGTTAATGAGTTATATTATGAAACTTTTGAAAAAAGTAACAAAAAAACAAAAGAGACCAAGGTGAACGAAAAAAAATTTGGATTCATGCCTGAAAGGTCGATGATAGAAGCTATAATTAAAAAGTATAGGGAAAAGAAGCAAACTTACATATGATATTTATTGATCTAGAAAAAACTTATGACAGATTATGGAGAATTGTAGAAAAAAAAGAAATTAGCGTAAGATATATTGAAATAATTAAAAATATGTATAAGAACACAATGACAAGTGAAAAAACTCGAGATCATGGTCAAGAATTGATTCTAAGTCTATACTTTTTTACACAATTTATGAATGAACTTACTGAACACATATAAGATACGTTATCATAGTGTATATTATTTGCTGATAACATTGTTTTGGTCAACGAGACACGTGAAGGTGTAAATGACTAAGCTCGAATCTTGGCCGACAACATTGCAATGAAATGATTTTAGACTCGGTAGAGTAAAATCAAAAGATATGAAGTTTAAGTTTAGTAGTATTAGACGTAACAAAATAATTGTTACATCTGAAGTTTAAAGGAAAGTTTTGTAAAATGACGATTAGACTTGCCATATGAAGCTGAATGTTGGGTTATGAAGTGAGTATATGAGTAGAAGATGAGAGAGTTGTAGAGATAAAGATGCTAAGGTGGATGATCTTTCCCAAAAATAAGAAAAGAAATTATAGTGAAAGATGTTTGGAAGGGGAAATTGGAAACATGAAACTGTGGATTGTTTCTGTAACCAAAATATGTCCATTGGAGATTGTCTTAAAATCAGAGGATTGTGCTGTATATGTCTTTTAATTTTATTTTATTTTTGCACATAGACAAAGCAACAAATTGTCAATTGACTTTTCGTAGCAATCCAAACGACCTATTTTCAAGGATGATATCATTTTAAAGTTGTGATTTTTATTTTCAAAGATACAAATTCACCTTACCTTTATGATAATTGGAGCTATGAATTGTATTGATGATAATGCTGTTCCTGTTTCCATTTTTTTTTTTACTTTGAGGCGATACAGAAGTACCATCATGTGTGAGAAGAACATGTTTCAATCACATTAATGCATAATTCTCCTCTATCCTACCTCTGAATTTATGTGACATGATATTTGAGCTATTACATTCCTGTAGATGTGTTACAAGTAATATTTTCTGTGAATGATGTTCATTGGCTGGAGAAGGAACAAAAGATTAGGAATCTGGCTGCAAAATACAAAGACACATGGAATTTTGGCTCTAGGTATGTTCTGTGGTTTTTTGCAATTTAGTCACTACGTGAAGCTTACAGTTTCCTTAAAATGATTGCTTTAGTTGATTTTATTTTTTTACCCTGGTTGGGTACAATGGCCTCTGCCATTATACATAGCTTGTAATGAATTTGGTTGTTTTTTGGAGTTTAATTGGGTTGTCAGATATATAATTCTCTTTAGAAATTTTTTTGGTGATACATAATAGGATGATGAGTGTGCTATATGCTGTTTTCTTTCCTCTTATTCTGGATACCATTAATATTTGTAGTTGACTCTCTACATGTGTTTTACTTTTTGCCATAGCATGCTATTACATTGTCGCTAATTATGTACCATGGAATTTTGCAATTTTTGTTTCTTCATGAACCTCACTGTTCCCTTAAAATTATCGCTTTAATTGATTTGATTTTTTTACCCCTGGTTGGAAACAATGACCTCAGCCATTATACGTAGCTCGTAGTGTATTATTCTCGTTAGAAATTTTTTGGTTGCTACATAATAGGATGATGAGTGTGCTGCTATATGCTGTTTTCTTTCCTCTTGATACCATTAATATTAGTAGTTGGCTCTCTACTTGTGTTTTACTTTTTGCCATAGCTTGGTATTACATTGTCGCTAGTTATGTAAATGGATTATTGTCGTATGACAGAAATTGATTTGGTAGAGAAGTTGATTATTAATGTAGGTATAACTAGGTTACTTTTCAGCTTCACATTCAACTTCTGCTAGTAATTATTTTAACAATCTCAATTTCACATGGGCAATAAATTGGCATTCTTGCTTCACTTTTCTCTTTCGTCCCTTGAATTTTTTACTATGGAATGTGAGTATCATTCTATCTTAATTCTGTCTGACAAAATTAACGCGATTGTTGATTTGAGTGTTCGTCCCATCTTTCTTGTATTTTTCTATACAATCCACGAGATGAGTATTAGTAATATTTTAGAGTTTAATGATTGGATTCTAATGCTAATGAAAGAATAATACAAGAAGACATAGAGCCTTAACTTAGTCGAATTAGGAATCCACTGTAAAGTTATTGAAGAACTTCAATAAATATTATAATAATCATTGCAGAAATAACAAATATATCCATAGAAGTTATATGAAGAGGTCATTTTCTAGTGTTATTTGCTAGATGTGTCTCTTCAAAACGTAAAATGCAGAAAAAGCCATAAAAAAGTTGCTCTACTGTGACTAGTTCTTTTTTTTAAAACATTGGAAGACAAAATGCACATTATATTTCTATGTTTGTTTTTAAACCTTACTAATACAAATTGCTAATATAAGTTTTTTGTAAAATATTTAATCTCTAAAATATTCATGTCCTAATATATGAAATGAGACAAAATATGTGCACCTTTGTCAAAATAACTAATGAATTTGAACTTGCTAAATTATTATCAAAATCAATTAGATTTTCTTAGTTAAACTACCTAACAATGTCAAGCCAAGCTTTGGGAACAAAATTGTTTGGTTTTTCAAGAGTTGAGGGATAAAGTATAATTTATAAAATTTCGGAGGATACAATAATAAAAATAATTAAGCATTTATCCCACTTAGTGGAGTCGACTATATGAATCCTCTTATGTCATTGGGTTCGATCCCCTATTATATCCTTATCTATATTTAAATGAATTTTATCTGGATTTTCTCTCTAATATTCTTATTTCTTATCATGTTTATTCTTGTCTGTCTTACACATCCATTTTAACATCCTCATCTGTGACTCATCTTTTGTTTGTATTCTCGCTTCATAACCTAACATTGTTCCATATAATATAACAGGTTTAACCTCCTTTTGTAGAACTTCTCTTTAAGTTTTAGAGGTATCGATCACAAATAATACTTGACACTCTCCTCCATTGCAACCATCTTGCTTGTATCATATGTAAAATAGCTATATCAACCCTTCCATCCTTTTGTAAAGATGATACTAGATACTTAAAACTTTCAATTACAAGGAACTCGTGAACTATAATAACTCAAGATGTTGCTAACTTTTTTGTCAATATAAGCAGCCGTCAAAAATAGTTTAGTTCAACATATATTTATTATATTAGACCAAGCAAATTGGATTCCATTGTTGAAACATTGCGGTTTAAAAACTAAACTGATGCATATCTTTTAACATTTGAATGCTATCATCATCACAATTTGGATACTATATGACTGGTATGATCACTATCTAAGTGCATATCCAGTCTAATTGTGAATGAGAACAAATTATATGCTAGTTTATGAACTGCTTTCTTGAATGATGGCTGAATCATTGCTTTAATATTCAACTAATGCATTTGAGCCAATTATTGTCGGTTGTGTTGGAAACTGCACCATAAATAGTTATAATAGATATTTTTGAAATAGTGAAGAAATGGTGCCTTTGGGTCTCTGGTCTGCTTAATATGTTGCTTCAATTATTCCTGTGACTTCATTCACTTGTTATGGTCTTTAACATGGGCCAAATAATGTTTTTGCACACATGTACTAATTCATTCCTGATGCCAAGTATAGAAGAGTCAATGACTGATTTGCCTCGTCTTATATGTTTTAACTTGATGACTGCCTAATGTTCTAAATTAAATTTCATGAATATGTTTGCTTATTATGAATGCCTTCTTATTAAGCTTCTTTTACTTTCAGAGACATGATATGGGAAGATGTTTCTGTGGTTCCCGGTGCATTATTTTCTAGGGACAAGTTCACAGAGTGCGTGCAACTTGCTGTTTGTTATCTGCATTGATGTCGTTTTCTAATATTCTTATGCATGTGGAAATTAGAGTAGACAAAAACAATACTCTTGTTGACCCTATATTTTCATGAGCTTTCGTTGTGATTATTCTTCCTTTTCTTCCCTAAACAAAAGAAACTATTTTGACATGAGACTTTCATTTATTTTGCATTTGTTCTACACACATATCCTTTGATTTCCATAAGTAGGTAACAAAGTATGTTGGTTTCTTTGGTTTGGGTTTCTTAAAATATTCCACTATATGTCAATCAAGGTTAATATTTCATTCTGAGCTAGAGTTGGGGTCTCAGATGGGATGCAACAACAGTTGTAGGTGTGTGGGTGTGTTGGTTGCACCTAAGTGGAGGAGGAGGAGAAGAAGAGGCTTACAACTTACCTCATTTAAATGAATTGGGTTTGTGTCCTCTACACTTTGAATGTTAAAGGTCCAAATGAAGAAAACCTTGTTTGGAATGATAGGAACAGGGAATTAGAATAAATTAACAGGTTAATGAGCTTATGAGCTTGAGTGCTGACAAGAGGTTATCAATGACAAGCAACGATGATAGACATTAAGTGCAGCAAGCAACAATGGGTCCAAACTCTTCTTCAGAGCCGTGGTTTAGAATAGGTAATAAATGAGTGAGATAAGCGGTCAGAAGAGGTGATCACTAATGATCATTGGTGATTGTCGAATCATGTGTGGGAGAGGACGACGGGGAAGGGAGAAGAGGAAAGTTGCGATGAGAAAGCTACAATGAAAATTCTTGCGACTTTATTTTTTATATGTTTAATTAATTATTATGTTTATTATAATTGGAACAATTTTTTTTATATTTTATTTGTTAAAATAATAAAATATTATTATAACAATTATACTAGTGTTGTAATATAGCAGTTATAATTAAATTGATATATTGAATTTATTCACTTATAAACTGTTATGATTTAATAGTCATGAAACTTATTCACTGTTATAGTCAATTAATTAATTATAAAACAGTTTCAATATAAATGTTGTTATGACGTTATAATTCATTTTTTATTTATATCAATTAATTCACTGTTATAATTAGCAGTTATACTATTATTTAATTAATAATTAAACTGATAGACTGTTATGTTTAATTAGTTATAACTATCATAACGATTATATATTATATATATGAATTTATTTATTGTTTATAATTATTTTTTTATTGTATAATAAAATCAAAAATTGAATACATAAAAGTAACAAAATTAAGTTAAACCAATTAAATCTTAAAATTTCTAATTCATGTCAAAAATTACTTGTAATATTCTAAAAAACAATATATAATTCTCAAAATATAATTTTAAATATTTTAAATAATTATTTTAAAAATACAAACTGTCAAATACATTCAAAAATAATTTTAAATATTTAAATAATTATAAAAATGATAAATAATTTTTAAAATTATTCTTAAACCCCTTTGAATATTTTTTAGATAATTTGAGATTTTTTTAAAATTAATTATTTTAAGAATTAATATCATATCTTTCAAATAAAAGTTTAACTCTGAAGATATCGATGCCCATGACATCATTTTAGATAAAAGTCCTCGAATTCAATGCCTTTGTAATAAAACTATTATTTTATTATATACAATAATAATAAAATTATAAAATTTGAATTTATACTTTACTAATAGCTATTGCAAAATTTTAATAAGCACCAAATATGTCACGAGAGTATATGAAAACATGAACCCAATAGTTATCACTTGAAATATAAAATCAATAGTGAGCATATATAAAAATTAAATACTTGTAATTTTTTTTTTAAATTAATATACATTTAAAATGAAAAAAATATAGAACTCGTATCAGCACAATATGATGTAGTACAAAAATTGAATTGTTGCATCATAGTTTGAAATTTCGAGCCGTTTCGCTCAATACGAGGGAACATCTCGTTCCGCTGGAGGATTGGCACATGGTGCCGCCGCGACGCGTCACGCAAGCCATGCCTCTGTGGCGTCGCGCGATCTTGGCGATGCCTCCGGAGGTGTCGTGCAGGCCGGACATTTTGCGGTCGTCTCACGGAACAACGGGAACAGAGTAAATTTAATTAAATACTTAGGATAATAAATTTAATCAACTTCTACCTATGATTGAGATAATATAAAGAGGCTAATAAAATTATCCTATTAATTTAATATATATATATATATATATATATAATTTTTTTAAAAAAATATTTAGATTATTGTTTTTATGTTAATATGTTTTATATTTAAAAAAATACCGAAACTATATCGGCACGATACGGTACTGAAATTGTATCGTTCCGGTTTGTGACTGAAATCTCGGCACGGTTCAAAATTTTAAACCATGGTTGCATCCCAAGACTGAAATATTGGCACAACTTGAAATTTTAAATCTTAGTTTCACCAATGCCGACATCAAGAAAATCATTTTAAATTTCGATATGGGAGTTTTGCATTTTCATTTGGTGGCCTCATGTGGTTGTTGTTGGCCCATTGTTGTGCTAGTTGACTGAAATGCATAAAGGCTAGATAGTTTCTATTACTCTCTTTGGTCAGAAACTAGGAAATTACAAAAAAACTCATGCAGAAACAATACCAAATTATAGGTATAGGTATACTGGTTTAGGATGTGGCTTAGTACTCTGCCTCACCCTTTTATGATACTGTTAGATGGTACCTGGTTCAGTATGCCCTAATTCTTATGTTTTTTTTAAAGAAAAGAGTGTAGGATTTCATAAAAAGAACTCTTAAAATTTCTCATGCTATTTGCAGAAAAACACTTTACCAATACAGGTCTCATTTATTTTATTTTAATGGTGAGACATTTTGTTTATTCATTGATTTTTGAGTCATAGATCCTTAACTTACTCCAATTTTTGCAGAATTGAAGATTCCTTTGAAGATGTTGTCTACCCTAAGGGAGATCCTGATGCTGTCTGTATCAACAAAAGAGATATTGATCTTCTGCAACCAGAAACTTTTATCAATGACACCATTATTGACTTCTATATCAAGTGAGTTCAAATCATTGCTATGCTTAATCATTAGATATCTCTTGATTCCATCTCATAACCTTATTCTATTATTTTTGTGGGAAGTGGAAAATGTTCTTTCTTATCTGGTAAGTTGTATTTGTAACTTCCCATGAAAATAACTCCAGATTGATCATTCAAATTCATCTTGCTTTTACAGTTTCAATGGTGCATAACCATACACTGGAGAATGGCATACACTTAGATACTAATACATTCATATTTAGCTAGCTGTTGCTGATACAGAAACATACATTTCTTTGTCTCTTTGTAGGTTGACATGTCAATCCTAGTAGAGAAATGTCTGCCTGGATTCAGAATTATCACCTTCATTATTCCTTTATTCTTGTGTCTTCAAATCTTGTCTTGTTGAATCATAGTATGTTGATATAATTTTCTCCCAATCTCACCTTTGCAAGTTGCGTGGTTTCATTTGAAATATTTTTACTTGATCCTTAACAAATAAAGAGCAAATTGGTAGTGGTTGATTTTATCATAACCCTCCTGAACCGATTAGGTATTGTTTACAGCTGATTTTAGCTGGTTTCTTACCCTTACGACAAAATATAAATTGGTCACACATAGTACATTTGGTCACAGATAAATATTCTGTTTCATGTTTAATTTTGGTCAAATTTTGTCAAACAAGAGACTATGTCAAGATGGCTAAGATTTTTTAATTATATAATGTATCATGTTAGTAATATAAAGTGTGTTGTGCACTGAATTGCATGGGTCTTCTTCCTTCAACTGAAGGTGATCAGTTTGCGATTCAGAGATAAATTTAAGGTTTCCTTTAAAATTTTGAATCTATGCAATTTGTTTAATTTTAAGAGTCGAACTAAAATTTTCAAGTTTAATTTTTTAGAAATGTTTGGTAGATTTTTATTTTTTTTAGTTAAGGTAGGGCATTATTTTATAAAGAATTGGTCTTATATTGTCCTTCTTTATAGAAGGGGAGGGGTTAGTATCCTTGATGCTTCAAGCTATCATAGTTTTTCTCTCTTTGTGAGTCTTATGTGTTTTTAGTAGCTTATGCTACATCAATTTGGAATTCGCCTAGTGTTTTACCAAATTTAATTTTTAGATGCTTCGTTTTGCATCAATTGATATAAAAATTGAATTCCTTATTTCTTCTCCTTGTTAGTTTTGAATTTCTTATTTGGTGGAGTTCATGAACCCTACTTCATTCAAGTACCCTATCAACAATTGCGACGTCTTTGCGCCCTCTTTTGCACATGCTCTTTTTGAACAAGACTAGCATAATTGAATTCTTCTTGGTGAGCTGTCTTAGTCTTCGATTGTTGCTCTCGCTTGGGCAACTCTTTGTTGCTTACAACATTGTCATAGTCATCACCTAGGCAGTGCCATAGTCACCTCGACACCACCAATTAGGCATTTGTTAGGTTCAATAATTTTACCCATCCACTCATCTACGTCTGCCATCATCATCAAGTTATTTTTACCTTCACCCATCGCCGCTAAACCTCACTTGTCTCTTCTCAACAAACATAGGGTCTCTCACTCTTCTGTTGGGAGAGATTACAACGTGTTGGGCGTTGTTTCCCCACACCCCCACTTGAAGTCCCTTCCATTGGCAATGCAAATCTTTCCCTGACATTACTCATCTGTTCCTTTGTCATGCTCACTTGCTAGTCACATCATTTGCTTCATTGGAATATGCTCTTGAAACTCACAAGAAGCCGCACTTACAAGAAGCCACACTTGTATTGCGTTCCTTGCTTAGTGTGATAAAAGGCCACCCGACGCCATCTCACTTTGTTTTTCTCCTTGCATGCGACAATGCCACTTTGTTCATGATCCACATGATCACCAATTTCTGCTTCTAGATATTGATGAGTTGGAGTAAAATTGGTGGTGCGGCCTGCTTTGTCGCCTAAGTTTGAGCAAAACTCTTCCTTTACTAGAAGAGGATACCTCTCAATGCCCTTCTCATGGTGCTAATAGATGACTCTAATTCCTCTTGCGACCAATAGTGCTTTGTATCTTCGACTGGAGACCCGCTCTTCCCTTGGAGAAGATGCCCAAGCGTCTCTCCTTGCCCGCTATACCGTATCTTGCGCAAGACCTCATTGCCGCCTATTATCACCCCACGGTAGTAACCAATGCTAGCTGCCTCCTTTGATCACACCAATCTGACGAGTAATCGACCATCCACGAAATCAAGTGAGACTGAGAATAAGAGATCCCTTTTCTCATGGTATTAATTTTCTACTATAGAAATTATTGGAAAAACAACAAAATCTACAAAGAATCATAAGAAGGAAATGAAATAGAAAATGACAACACTTAAGAGAGAAGTTTTAACTTGTGGCCTTGTCGGATTTGTTACAAAGCTGGACGAGTTTTGGTCCAAGAGAATTTAAACTAAAAGCTTGCAAGAGAAGAAAATACCAATATAAAGTGCTTGGGATTGTGTTTAAAATTGATCTCAAATTTCCAAGCAATAGGAGAATCTCTATTCACTTGGTTGAGCAACAAATGCTTTGCATAATTTTGGTATAATTACTACCTCTATTTTTTATTTAAATTTAATGATCCACTACGTTACAAAGAAATATATCATAGAGAGTTTTATTTAGCCATCATCTATAATTCAAGTAAAGATTTCCTTCATTATGTTTGGTCTATCATGATTTTATTTTGTACGTACCAACCATTAATTTTAGATTGACATGTTGAGAGAAACTAAACTTCGCCAATGGTGAATAAATTCTACCATGGTCGGTCCTAAGCCCAAGTAAAGGAGTGTTGCCTTAGGTTTCTAGCTAGCGTAAAACATAGACAAATATTATATATGAATTTATCAAACTATTTCACTAATGCTAGATCTTTCCCAACCATTATATCTCCACAAGAACTTGAGTGTAGTGATAACTATGCAAGAGTTCTCACGGTTGGATAAGAACAAACATCATAGGAATTTCAATTATCTTATATTTGCAGTATAGAAGAAATGCTTATCAATAATGCAATGAAGGTAATAAATACGATGATTAGGAGAAAAATTAATATTTTATATTTACAAGAGACAAAATGAGTAGGGGATAAGACAAAGATGATAGAGAACTTAGGTTTTAAATGATATATAAGGAAAGAACAAAATAAGAAATAGAGTAGGTATTGTTATAAATAGTTCATTAAAGAGCGAAGTAGTAGTAGTTAAGAAGGGAAATAATATTACAACTCTTAAACAATGATAGCAAAAAATTATTAATGTAATTAACACATATGCACTTTAAGTAGGATTAGATGAAGACACCAAACATATGTTTTGGGGTAGTATAAATTTTTTTGATAAACAAGATGATTTTAATAGTAGATCTTAATGGGCTTATAAGAGTAAAAAAGGAGGAATATGATAGGGTACATGAGGACTATGATTTTGGAATAAGAAATGAAGAAGAAAAAATTATATTGGATTTTATGATAGCATGTGAACTTACAATAACTAATATATTTTTTAAAAAGAGAGGAACATCTATTTACTTTCAAAAATGGAAATAATAAGTTATAAATTGACTTTCTTAGGGTTAGGAAGAAGGATCAAAATATTTGTAAAGATTGTGAGGTCATCATCCTTGGAGAAAACTTAACTGCCCACATACGTTAGTGGTGTTAGATACACGCCTTAAACAAAATATTAGTAGAAGGCAAATGTGCATGATTCCTAGGATCAATTAGTGGAAGTTAAATCATGAACAATAAAGTATGTTTACGAAGAGGGTAGAAGCACAAGTATTAGGATAAATACATGACAACTCGAATACAATATGAGTCAAGAGCATACTTGGTAAGTCAAGAGGATAGACACCATCAAATAAAGAATTTTGATAATGGAATGAGGAAGTACAAGAGAGATTGAAGGAAAAAAAGAATAGCTTATAAGTTATTGCACACTTGTAAGAATTAAGACAATTTTAAAAAGTATTCAATAATTGCTTAGGAAACAGTGAGTGAAGCACACTTGTATCGACAACTTATACAAAAGAAAGGGTAAAAGACATCTATAAAGTAGCTAAAGTGAGAAAGAGATGAAAACAAATGATTTTACCCCAATAAGATGCATTAAAGATGAATCCAATAGGATACTAGTAAGGAGGAGGAAATAAATGAGCGTTGGAAGAGATATTTCATCAACTTTTTAAATTAAGGTTTAGGTGACCAATTTAGTTTTAGAAATTTAAGTAGGGAGTATAAAAATTTAAATTTTTATTCGAGAATTCAAATTTCAAAAGTAGAATACATGTTAAATGAGATGTAAAATGGAAAAGTGGTTGGACTGAATGACATTCTGATAGAGGTATGGAAGTGTCTAGGGAATTAAGGTATTGAATGATTTACGAAGTTATTTAACTTGATATTAAAAACGAAAAAAATATTTGATCAATGTAGGGTAAGTACTTGGTCCTTCTATATAAAAATAAAGAAGACGTACAAAATTATGTAATTATAGGGGCATTCAACTAATGAGCCATACCATGAAAAAAAGAGTGATAGAAAAAAAAATATTGAGACCAAAGTGAACGGAAATCAATTTAGATTTATGTTTAGAAGGTCAATGATAGAAGATACTGATTGAAAAATATCGAAAAAAGAAACAAGACTTACATATGGTATTTATTAAACTGAAAAAAGTTTATGATAGATTCCCGATGGAAATTATGTGGAGAATTTTAGAAAATAAAGATATATTAGCATATTATATATTGATATAATTAAGACAATTATATGTGCACATTTAAAACACGTTATTATAGTGCATGTTATTTGCAAATGAGTGTCCCCACGGGATGAGCTGTTGGCTAGTGCATGAGGTGTTGCCACAATGAGGTCTAGGGGTCAAATCCTGGCTAG
>JBBUKS010000065.1:5270929-5283159 GCA_038050645.1 Hedychium gardnerianum
TGCACACTTAGCTTAACTTGTTAAATAATATCACTCTAACTTTAACCTGTTATCATACATTAAAACATTAGGGTTAGACTTTTAGTGTAAACTGCACCAACAATTGCGACTTCTTATGAACAATGTACAAATAGCTGAATCGAGAGTAATCATCTATGAAGCTAATAAAATATGTGTGTCCATTCCAAAATATCTTAAGGAATGATCCACATATGTCCGTATGTATTAGCTCCAAAACGTCACTACATCGGCTAACCTTTTTATTTCGTTTGTTAGTTATTTTTCCCTTAACACACTCTATGTAGACATCAAAATCTGATATGTCAAGAGAATCAAGAATTTCACGTGACATTAACCTTTCTAGGCATTGTTTGGATACATGTGACAAACGCCTATGCCACGATATAGAAGAATTCTCGTTGGTCAATTTGTGTTTCGTACCTATATTATGCATTATTAGGTTGTCAACCATAGGAGTAAAAGTATTTAATTTATAAAGCTTATCAACCAAAGAATCATTATCAATCACAACTGAATTAAAGAAAATACTAAATATTTCATTTCCAAATGAACAAGAATATTCTGATTTTTCCAAATAAAAAATTGAAATTAAGTTTCATCTGAAAGACAATACAATAAATGTATTTTCTAAATCCAAATAGACATTAGTTCATAAACAAAGCCTAAAAACACTAATCGACTCTACTTTAGCATTCTTTCCATTTCCCGTATAGATGTATCTTTCACCATCAAGCGAAAGTCGATTCCTGAGATAATCCTACATAGTGACACTTATGTGAGTAGTAGCACCAGAATCTATCCACCAAGTGTCAGTGGGTACAATTGCTAAATTAACTTCTGAACTAACAAAATTGAGATGTTTATCCTTCTTTATACGCTAATTGGCGTATTTGGGGCAATATTTCTTCATATGACCTTTTTTTTTGTAAAAAAAATAAGTGGACTCTTTATTCTACTTCTTGTGCTCCTTATGACCATTGCCCCCAGAATCTACAGTTTGCTTTCCCTTTTCTTTATTGTTGATCTTCTTTCTCTTCTTGCCTGCACTTTGAGAACAAGATGCTAAATAAGTACTCTCAGATATCTCAATCTTTAGTCTCCCCTCTTCTTGCACGCATTGAGTAATAAACTCATTCAATGTCCACTTTTCCTTTTTAGTATTATATGAAATTTTAAAAGGTATAAACTGTACAGACAGAGACATCAAGATGAAATGCACTAACATGCCCTCAGACATATCAAATTTTAGTATTTTTTGACTTATCGCTATATTGGACATCTCCATAATATACTCTCTTATATTTCCTTTACCAGTATACTGCATGGTATTCAACTTCGTAAGAAGTGTGGTAGTCTCGACATTTTTATTTGAGGTGAATCGGTCTACCAATTGATTCAAGAAACTCCTAGCATCCTCTCCCTCAGTTATTGTGCCCTTTATTGGTGCTGGTATGGAAAGCTTCATGTTACTTAGACTCATGCGATTTAATCGTTCTCATAGCTGAAATTTGGCTCTCTACTCTACAGTGCTAGCACTGGTCAGAGGTGCGGGACGATCGTTCCTTAATACATAGTCTAAGTTCATGCGGCCTAAGATTATGATCACATATTCTTTTCATTCAGCAAAATTCGAACCAGTTAGTGTAGGGATGTTATTTATATTGGTAGTAATAAATTACACTAAAATTAAAAGAGTGTAAATAATGTAAGCTCACGATTTAAAAGCCAAGAACGTGTATAAGTAAAACATAAGATTATGCAAATAAAATAAAAATTTTAGAAGCATATGAATGAGCTCTTTATAAGATACCAAATATAATATTGTATTTTACTCTGTGAACTAAAATATAATTTGTTAATAGTATTCTCTAATATAACTCAAATTTTAATTGGTCACATAATATGTCTTCCTTTGGGTCGACCCATTGTGCGCATAATATGACACTTTATATGAGTTATAAATTGGTCTATAGATTACAATAACTTTAATCTGCTACGTAATATGTCTTCCTTTAGGCCGACATATTTTGTGAATGATCTGAACAAAATAAATTTTATTATATAATTGTAGGCTACCTTTAGCATATATCTAACATAAAAATAATATTTCTTTGGACCGATTACTTTTAGCATAGATATACGTCTATCAATACAAAATGTACTAAACCTACCTAAAGTGTCTTCATTTAGACCGACACAATAGTTAAACTTAGTAATTTATTGTGTAGATAAACTTAAAAAATCCTAAGAATTTTAATCGAACATAAAAGTATTTGATCAGCCTTAAAACTTTAAAATTAAATTTATTAATCGATTAATATCATATGAGAATTGATTGATTTTACCCAATCGATTACCACAGTCAATTTAAAAACTTACTATATATGTGACTACGAGATAGAATTCATCCTTACAAAACTAAATCTTTCTTGAAATTTATAATTAAATTATTATTTAAGTCCAATTAATCCCCTTTTCACATATTATTTTAATACCTTTTAACATTTTTTTTTAATTTTAATATGTGATTCTGCAGGAATATTATTTAAACAGTCAGTACTATTTCATTTAACGAAGAAATCTTTCTTAATCGATTAAAACAAAATTAATTGATTAAAAATTATCTTAATCGATTAAAAATAATTTTAATCGATTAATACTTAATTATATCATAATTTGAAGATGGTTAATTGATTGAATCAAATTTTTAATCGATTGATAAACTTAATCGATTAAGCTGATCGATTTCAATCAATTTTATCGTGATTTTAAGATTGTAATCGATTAGAAAAGACTTCCAATCGATTAAAATCGATTCTATACAGGATTTTAAAACTGTTAATCGATTGACAAAATTATCAATTGATTCGAGTAACTTTAATCGATTGACCGGTCAATTTCAATTATTTCTGTGTTAGATTTTAAAGCTATTAATCGATTGATGATAATCACCAATCAATTAGGCAGCTATGATCGAACCAATAATCGATTGAAAAACGATCCCGTATTCAATCGCGTCGTGTTAATCGATTAGTAAAATTCACTAATCGATTGATGTCATCTTGATCGATTAACCAATCAATTCCCAATTATTCTGTTCGCAAATTTTGGCTTGATAATCGATTGACCGACCAAGTCAATCGATTGAGCCATCACAATTTGACATAAAATTACGTTAAATAGCGACAGTTTCCGTCGTTCCTAGTGTTCTTCACAGAAACACAAACAACTTGAAAAAATAAGTCTATCCTAGGTTTTCTTATATGATTTTTGACAATCAAAAAATATTGTTATACTAGGAAAACTTGATCTAGCATACAAACACATCGACGAAAAACTTAAATTGTATTGTCATGAAATTGAAGAAATAGAAATATGACTCTGATACCAATTGATAGGTATGCTATAAAACTTAAACCGCATGAATTTTAAAAACCAAATAAGAATTCAAATAGGAAATATAACATATGAGCATGAATCTTATTTCATCAATCAAACATGACATAATAAAGTAAATACATAAATTGAAAGATAAGGAATCTAATTGAAGAACCATTATCCTTGTCCTAGCATCGTCGACTTGATCTCTGTGGAAGAAGATGCAGCAGAAAGAAGAAGAGAGGTCTTACAAGAAGCTTAGGGTTGATAGCACCGAATTCTCTTAGTTTAATGAGAAACCAAGAGATATCTCAATAATAATGTCTTAAACTTTTGGGGATCTCCCTTTATATAGGCAATCAATCCGTTATCAGTCCATAAATAATAACAGATCAAACTAAATAATTTTATACGTACGGAATTCACATTTAATAACTTGAAATCTAATAATATTAAGTTAAATCACTTAATAAATTTCGATATCATAAATCTTAAATTACATGTAAACCATTTTAAAAAGATTAAATCCAACATTAACTCCTTAAGACCCAGAGTAGAGTTTGGTATATCGGCACCATATGAACATCCATTAACGGTTCTTTACAACTGGTCCTTTTTAGCTTTTTGTCAGTATATTGCTTGTTGGATATATAGAATTAATAAACAAACTCAATAGCTAGCTAGGCTCACAATAGCATATTCATAATCAAAACCTACCAACTTAAACTTATCAAATTCCCATTAATTCCCAGCACAGACATATGACACACCCAACACTTTTCCCTTTTCCAGATGCAAATTATATATAAGCAACTTTGAGTTCAAAGTATTAAGCATATCACTATAGAGAAGTAGATTCTTCACTGCATTAGCCATGTTTGTTCTGGCATGCATTCTTGCTAATGAGCAAATCCATGAGTTTTTGCAGTTCAAACGTACTAATTCAAGTTCATAATAATTCTGTTGGATTAGAAATATCTTAAAGACTACTGTTGGAGACCATGTACTCCCTGTCTTCACAGGAGAGCGCAAGGATTGTGACACTGTGTACTGCTTATCTATAGACAGCAACATGTGCAGTTTCCTGAGGATAAAATACAGATAGAGGAGTGATGCTTGCCGACGGCCAACACATGTACCATTTCCTTGGAACATCCATGTTCAGCGAATACACTGTTGTTCACTTTGTTACCGAGATCAACCGATCGTCTGTCAAAGTGTGTTCTTACTTGTGGTTTCTATACTTCTGAGACCATTAAATTCGAGCACATACATCTCATTGTGTTCAGATAAACTAGGCGAAAAACTCGACTAATTTGACCAACCTTCATCTATTCTTTACAGGCTTTGGTGCCGCTGTCAATGTTGCTAAACCACCTAAAGGATCAACTGTGGCTGTTTTCGGGTTAGCTTCTGTTGGCCTCTCGATGAATTCCTCTTTATTTGGCTCTATGTTGGTTTAATCAATTAGTTAAAATTCAAATTGCATAACCATATTGCTTCTACTAAAATTTGTTGAGTGGTCGTGTCTTACTGTTTCTTAGACTGCTGAAGGTGCCAGAATTTCTCGGGCTTCAAGAATAATCGCAGTTGATTGCAATCCCAAGAGATTTGAAGTTCTTATGAATACCTCAATACATGAGTGATTCCTCATTATCTGCCAAACAAACTGTATAAAAGTTGTTAACCTGGATGGAACCTAATGTTCAAATTAATCAGACATGGTTTAATTAGTTTTATTGTTGTTTTTTATTTGCTTGATTCTTAGAATTGAAATGTTTCCTTTCTTGTTACTTTAGGTATCTTCTACAATTAAGTTTGACAGAGGCATCGGAGCTTGTTTACAGTACATTGAAGTTGTTCCGTGGAATGAGAAGCTGAAAAACTTGCTAACAAGGTGTAACTTTGATAAGCAATAATTGAAAATTTGCTAATTAAGCAGGTTGGGTCCAAAAGAATGTGACGACTCAGAGGATGTCGCAATGCATCTCATTCAATCTGTTACGAATTGCAAATTTGTGGGCCGACTCAGAGATGCTGAATGGATTGAATATAGAAGGACTTCAGCACTTCAGCAGTTTGTAGCCTCTCTGAGTTGAGTCGATGACTCTATCATAAAATATGGAACATCAATGAGTTCTCAGGCACTGAAAGTACAATTCTTGTAGCAAAAAGGATATATATTTGTAAATACAACGCAACTCGATTGCTAAATTTCTAGATTCTTGATAGTAGATTCTATTATGTGTTAGGATCAAAAAAAAATTATTTATTTTTATAATAATATGATATTATTTATTTTGAGCATAGATCCTCATAATTTTATTCTTGGGTTCTCTATCCAAAAGGTCGCATATCAATAGAGACATCTTTCCCTCTTAAATTCATGATCTTTTCTATATATTTTCAATGTGGGACTTTGATTGTATTCTCAACAATTCTCTCCTCAAATGAATGACCATCATTATTCTCATGGTCCGAGCCTCCTCTCAAGCATTCAGTCACTTTTGATTACTCCGGGCCTCCCCGCGAGCTTCCGATTACTCTTGACCTGCTCCGAATCTCCTCGCGAATATCCGGTCACTCTTGACTTACTCTGGACCTCCATGGGATCATCTGATCACTCTTGACCTGCTCCGGACCTCCCCGTGAGTATCCGATCACTCTTAACTTGTTCCGGACCTCCTCGCGAGCATTCAGTTACTCTTGACTTGCTCAGGGCCCCCTCAACTTCGTTCGAGGTCACCCCACATGATATATGGTCTGGATTATAACTCTGATATCACTTGTTAAGATCGAAAAAATTCACATATTTCTACAATAATATGATATTATTCACTTTTGGGTCTATGTCCTCATAATTTTACTTTTGAGCTTTCTATCCAAAAGATTTCACGAAACATCTTTTTTTAAAAAAAAATTATGATTTTTTTCATATATATTTTTAATGTGAAATTTTAATTCTATTTTCAATAGATGTACATTCTAATTTACGATATTCTTAATTGGAAGAAAGTTGCTTCATGTTCCATTCAAGCCTGCCTCTTCAAATCTTATGAGAGCACTGTCTTCCCATTTAAAATTTCGCCTTTTATCTTATCAAGATTTTTTTGTTAATTAACACTATAATCTAACAAGGACGATAAAATAATTTAAGAGCCTAATTAATTGATATGGAAAGGTTTATGAGATAAATGACGATCGTGTTTATTTGTTTTGTCCAAATTAAACTACTTGTCGTCGATATTATTTCAATGAAACGGAAAAAGGGCTGAGTGTGTGGTAATGGGTACGAGACACGGTTTGAAAGGACCATACTGAGTTTGGCTTGTCCTCCTGTTTCATCGCGAAGCAGAAAGATAACACCACCGACACAGCCAAGGCGACATTAATGGCGACGACAAAAACCTCGATCCGTCGCGTTCCGAACGAAGCGAGCATCGAAGAAGACGGAGACACGCGCGCATGGCATGGGGTTGAATTGATAACAACCCCAGCACCCAACTCCCAGGCCAGCACCACTTCTCTCGTCGCTGATAACAACAACAACAACTTGCAATCAGAAGCTAACACCCGAAGAAGACAACGGCACGTCCCTGCTTCACGTGAACCTGCTCCATCCGAAACCCAGCAGTGCTAGCCCACGGGAAACTCCATCCACCACGACGTTAACCCCATCCTTCAATGCTCCTTCAGCCTCTTTCTCAGACAGTTTCAAGATCACTCAACTGTGGCTACAGCCCTCGTGTGGAAAAATTGTAGCTGCTTAATCAGGCAGCTTAATAATATTGTGGAAACCTCCAAATTAGCAAGAAGAGTCAAGCTTAAGGGACAGCGACACTGAACCGGGAGCACGGTTTAGTCTCTTCTCCCGCACGAGCTAGCCCGCTATCATGATCAGATCGTATGCACATTGTATCAGAGATGTGCATTGTTGCCGAACTTCGCCTTCCATGTTTAAGTTCGTGAGCAACTGCTTTCAAATGATTGCCACAACTTGTATCTAAGAACAAACCAGTGCACGCACACGAGTTGCCCTGTTAATTACTTGGAGCAAAGAAAAGAGATTACTTAATTTCGATTTTCAGGTGGTCTGTGCTTTTTGGTGCATTGGTTTGTGCTTCTACTGTGGCTAGATGGTGGGGCACATTGTGTCCTGCAATTAACGACACCAGCTATTCAATGACAAGGACAGTTGAGTTGCTGTGATTTGGTGTGTCAGAAATCTTATTGTGTGGGAAGAGTTGCCAAACAGTGGTCTGTCTGTTAGGGATGGCTCCGGCCATACACAAAATGATCGATAACCAGGAAAACGAGTGACAATGTATCACAAAATTTAGTTGACCAAATCAGTTAAACTAGGTTGGTTAAATTGATTGGGTTAGGTGAGCCAATTGATTTGAGTTAGCCATACAAATGAACAGAGCAATAAATTTCTATATCTAGTCCGGTTCAAATCTAACATCAAGATTTACTGGCAAGCTCATGAGTCTTAAGTGGCCTTGTGTGACTAGCATGCGTTTCTTGGCTCTACATATATTCTCATGGCCATGCAAGTAGTGTCAGAGTTGATGAAAGTGTTGCGTTTGCTTTCTTGTGATGGGCATGAAAATGAGAGGAGGTGAAGGTTGGATCGGACATATATCCATCTGTATATCTCAGTAGCTTATGTATCCTTCGAATTTAGAATACATCTTGTCTCTTTGTGCTTATGTTTGTTCCAGTCTAATATTCCTCTGTTCCTGTTAACCCTCTCATTGAGGCAAAGCAAATCTTGATTGTTTCTGTTGTCTGTTGAGATCACAGCTTCGATTGCTATCTGAAAAAATACTGATAAAAAAAAGAAAACTAAAAGACACCATATGGAGTTTCGCTTCTCTGACAAATATACTGAACTAAATTTACAAGTATTAGGCATTCTCGAATGAGGAATTCAGATGAGGGAAGTGCTGGATGTGAATGCTTTGGAGCTCATCTGATAAGGTTGCATGCGCGAAGGCTGCCAACTTTTGCCATACAAAATTGAATTCAGTTCGCAAGGTTGCAAAGAACACCATGCAGACACGATCGTGGTCTTTCTGGTTTTTTTTTTTCTGTCTTCTCAGTTTTGTGGTCTCCACTGTAGATCCCTGGTCATCCAATGACTCAGAGAGCTCCAAATACTTCCAAAATGAACATCAAGTTCTGCAGCTCCATCAAACTACTGGACGTGTGTGTGCGCGCGCGCGTGCGTGCTAGACCACTTAGTTGAATGAAGAAATGGTTTCCATGTAATCTACCGACTCCCTATCGATCATGGCTTCTGATGCAGCCTTCTCTGCCACTTGATTGGCATTCTCAGAAGGTTGGGAACTAGCCTTATAGCAGTAACAGGGGGTTACTGCATGCTATAAGTTCTTCGGCATGCTTATCCATTTCCAATGCGATATCAGGTATTATTTTTAATATATATCGAGTCTATTAATTAGCTGCATTTTGTCAATTAGTTGCTGTATGAGTATGCAAAGGGACAGTGAGAGAGGAGTGGAGGTGGCCAATGGGAGGCCCCAAGGGGAGGATGGGTTGAAATGGACTCCTTCACATCGATCCAAACAAGAGAATAATGGGGGGCACACAAAATTTTGTTTTTTGGATTGTAGTAGACATACAAGAAGACAAAGTTAAGGAGAAGACATGGAAGTGGCAGAGGCAAGCAGTTGTGGGCTCTGCTCTAATCGTCCAACCCTGGTAGGGATCACTCCTCTCATCAGAGGCCCTGCACAACCAATCAAAACTTGCTTGTTTACATGCGGCTGAGATCAGATGAAACCAACTCGAAGTGAGGGAAGTAAAATGGAAGCATGACAAACAAAGGCAATCATGCTTGACGAAGGAACTCAGCATGCTCCTTCATATCTATCACACTTGATCATAAAAGAAGCACAAGTTGCAATGGGTTTTACAGTCTTGTCTTTAAATTTATAGGAAAAAAAATATGGTGTCAGATGTTTAATTCATCTGCAATCATACGAGTCCCCCAAAAGAACCATCATTACCTAAGATTGATACGACAGTTTGGCCGTGAGGTCCAACATGGTCGTACGGGTTGTGTCAAACACTGAAACAGGCATCATTTGCATATCCTTTGGTAAGGTTATGTTTAATTTATTTCTGATCGACTGTGAAATCATTTGGTTTTTGTTTTGTCCTGTTCTTGCTCGACCGCTTACAAATACTGACATCACCTCTGCACAAAGTATTCATTCAGAGTTCTCTCTTCTTCTCCGTTATACTCTTTGTCTCCATGGATTCTAGACCGACCACGATTCTCCTGTGCCCTCCGGTAGGAGGCATCAACAATGAGAACGTCGCCGCCGCCGGCGGCGGCGTGTACTTCGACTCCTCCAGCCTCCGGAAGCAGACCAGGATTCCCAAGGCGTTCGTATGGCCTCGGAACGACCGGCAGGCCGCCATCGAGGAGCTCGACGCCCCGGTGGTGGACCTCCATGGCTTCCTCCACGGCGACGAGGCGTCCACGAGGCGGGCGGCGGAGCTCGTCCGGCTCGCCTGCGAGCGCCACGGCTTCTTCCAGGTGACCAACCACGGCGTCGCTGAGCAGCGCGTCCGCGACGCCATGGACTGCACCGACGCCTTCTTCAAGCTCCAGCTCCCCGACAAGCTCCGCGCCCGGCGGAAACCGGGAAGCTTGTGGGGCTACTCCGGCGCCCACGCCGACCGCTTCTCCTCCAAGCTCCCGTGGAAGGAAACGCTCTCCTTCGGCCACCACGACTCCGACGAGCGCATTGTCGTCGACTACTTCGCCTCCACCATGGGCAAAGACTTCGACCGCATGGGGTGAGTAAGCAAACTACTCCCCAACATTCAATTTTGATGACGGTATCAACAATATAACGTTGCCAATCTATAGAAAAGTGTACCAGATGTACTGCGAATCAATGAAGAAGCTGTCGCTGGCGATCATGGACCTGTTGGCCATCAGCCTTGGGATCGAGCGGTCGCACTACCGGGAGTTGTTCGAGGAGGGGCGCTCCATAATGAGATGCAACTACTACCCGCCGTGCCAAGAGCCGGAGATGACGATGGGGACGGGGCCTCATTGCGATCCGACGGCGTTAACGATCCTGAACCAGGATGAACACGTTGGCGGCCTGGAGGTGTTCGCCTCCAACAAGTGGCAGGCCGTCCGGCCCCTACACAACGCCCTGGTCATCAACATCGGGGACACTTTCATGGTCCGTCAGCTCCCTACATTTTCCTTTGTCTCCTCTCTTTCGGGAACATAACAAGTTTTCCACGCAAGAATGGCTTTTCATCTGCAGTGCTCTGTTTTGGAAGCTTGCAGCTTTTGTTTCCTTGCACTCTCGTTTTAAATCCTTTCATTAATGAAAAAAAAAATATATATGAAATTTTGATTTTAAAAATCCGTGTGAATTGACAGGCACTCTCGAACGGGAGGTACAAGAGCTGCCTGCACAGGGCCGTGGTGCACCGGCACAGGGAGCGCCGCTCTCTGGCGTACTTCGCCTGCCCGAGGGAGGACAAGGTGATAAGTCCGCCGGAGGATCTCTCCGCCGGCGGGAGGCTGTACCCTGACTTCACGTGGGCGCAGTTCGTGGAGTTCACCCAGCGCCATTACAGAGCCGACGTCAGGACGCTCCATACCTTCGCCAACTGGATTCAATCCTCTTCCGCTTCCACGGCAGCATGAATTCCCGTCAGCCGGCCTCGTGCGTGCTGTATCTCCGGCGATGGTTGAGGGTGCCGGCGACGACGCAGCTCATTTATTTTTCCTCTTTATTTTTAACTGCAAAGAGTAGTAAATATGTCGTGTGATTGATTTGTGTCTCGCATTAGAAATTAGGATCGTCTTCCTTAACTAGTGTTTATTAGAGCAATCGTTGGTTTGTTCGTTGCAGTATTAATTAGGATCGTGTTGCTTAGCTAATTAATTAGGTTGTTTGTGCCCCCTGTTCTCATTTTATTCTTGTTATATTCCAATCAATCTAGCATTATGCCATATTAGCTACAATTAAACTTTTCCAATTGGGCTGTTGTAGACCCAATCCGTAAATCCAAATTAGGCATGTGATGGTAAAAAAGCGAAACGCTTTCAGCGTTCTCGTCAATTCGTTCCAGGATCAATACGGAGAAGGTAAATCACGAGGGCTAGTCTAACTAGTCCGAACATTGACTAGTGCATAAGGGAGGGCAGAAACCTGACTAGTAGCAAGGATTTGACTCCAGACCTCATGGTGACAACATCTCATACACTAGCCATCAGTTCATCCCGAGGGGACAAATGATTAACCAGGTCGGGTAACGTCGGACTTGGGGTGACCGGCCCGGTCCTACGAAAGTTTCCCATTGGCCACCAGGGTAAAACAGGAAGTGCTAATAAAGACACATCCAAATGATCAACATTCTTAGGCTCGCTTTTCATTACGGGAAAAATTTCCTACAATACGTCATAGCTGAGATTCGAACCTTAAATCTCTTGGTTATCTATTAAAGGATTTAATCATCGCACCATTGCCCATTTTAGATGAACAATAAGGTTTAACCCATCATCTCGACCTAATCTAAATCTATTCTCGGAGCTTCCTCTAATATAAGTTTCACTGGTTTAACCCATCATCTCGACCTAATCTAAATCTATTCTCGGAGCTTCCTCTAATATAAGTTTCACTGGTTTAACCCATCATCTCGACCTAATCTAAATCTATTCTCGGAGCTTCCTCTAATATAAGTTTCACTGGTTTAACCCATCATCTCGACCTAATCTAAATCTATTCTCGGAGCTTCCTCTAATATAAGTTTCACTGGTTTAACCC
>JBBUKS010000065.1:5283259-5300890 GCA_038050645.1 Hedychium gardnerianum
AGTGTTCTCTATATCATCTCACTATCGATTCAACCAATCGATTGATATAGATGAGAATCATCTACTCAAGGACATTAGTATACTTAGTCATTTGACACCAATACAAAGTAAGTATAATAACCAAAACATGTCTTTATTGATACAAGAATATGATATAATGAGTCCTTTCATCAATCATCACATGATTTGCTCTAGGGCTTCTACTAACAAGGCTTCAAGACACACCTTACCATGAAGGAGGGGAACAAAATCCTCTCAATACAAAGGCTCCAAGTTGAGCTGAAACTTGGGTCCAGCTGGAGACCTTAAACAAGTGCTTCTTGGAAGGCAACCCAAGAGTTACTTTAGTTTTTCGCTTTCATTTTTTCTTTTGTATTCTTCATTTGATTCTTTATTTTGGTTTATTTCAGTGGAAAAAACATCCAAGAGTTGGACATGATGGATGCCACGGGTGTGGAAGGAGATGGAGAGAAAAAGAAGGCAGGTTGTGCTTAAAAAGCACGGTCGTGCCTCAAAAGCACGGTCGTGCCTCAAAAGCATGATCGCGCCTTTGTAATTCAAGCTAGCCAAGACCAACACGGGTCGACGATGCCTTTTTGTCACAGCCGTGCCTTGCAGGGCTGAGCCACCCATGCCCAACATGGGTCGGTCGTGCCTTTTAGGTATGACCGTGTTGTGGGGGGAAAAAGGGGTTAAAATCCTCTTTTTGAGGTCGTGTCTCCCCCCACACTCGCGTGCACCGCCAACCTCCCTCTCCAAACTCTTCTTCTTCTTCCTCTTCTTGTTCCTTCAAACCCAAGATCTAGTGCTTCAAGCCCTAGATCTCTTCTTCCTCCCCCTTCTCCCATCTCCAAAGAAACCCTAGGTTTCTCTCCCTTCCTTCTTCCAAAGACTTTTTGTTCCTCACTCCATTCTTCCTCAAGTTCAATCCAAGATTTCATGAGAGGTTTCTCCTTCTCTTGTTTCCTTCTCTCCTCTCCCTCCAAGCAATCTCCTCCTTTTTCCCTCTTCTTCCCTAAACCTAAAGCCCCCCAATTTTCTTGTTCTTTCATATTGTCAATTTCAAGATGTTGAAAAGATTCTAAAAGGGAGATGGATCGAGTGATGGATACAGTAGGGCGAATAATTTCAAAGACAAAGGCAAGGGTAAAGACGTGGACAAAGGAAAGAAAAAAGCGCGTGATGAAGGTATGGACAATTCTTATGACATTATTTTTAGAAATGATGATCATAAATCTTGGTTCGAAGTGCTTGTTAAACGTAAGATTGTTTGTGCACGATACATTGATAACCATGCCTTAAAAACACTGGGGATTAATGATGATGTATATTGGATGATCAATAAACTAGGTTGGGATGATTTGTTGAACTTGAGATACCCAACCTACCTTAATATAACCCTTGAGTTCTTAAGTTTAGTTGAAGTAAATATCTCGACTAATGATGATGATGATGGAAAGATAAGTTTCCAACTATTTAATATCAAATACGAGTGGACTTTGGAAGAATTCAACATGTGCAGTTTTCCTTGTGAGGAGACGGGGATAATTCATAAAAAATTTAATGGCAAATGCTTTTGGGAGAAAATCACAGATTAGGAAGAACCATATGATCCCTCTGAAGCCAAGGCCACATGTCTTCAAAATCTAGTTTTTTGCTACCTCTACCGAGTTATGAGTAAGATCATCTTTGGTTGTGGAGATAATGAAGGGGTGGTAAGAAAGAGCAAATTATTTTGTCTATGGGTCATAATTTATGATGTTGACATCGATACAGGGTTCCATTTTATCTACCACATTGTTAAAAGTGGAAAAGCTCCTACATGAGCCATAGTTTTTGGTGGCTTGCTCACCCACATAGCTATGATCCTAGGATTTGATTTAGATAAACTTGATATTATTCATGGTAACTTGAAGATTGATCTTAATGCCTATTTAGCAATGAAAATGACTATTAGAAATGCGGATGGATATGGATTACTCTGAAAGAATGGATTCCCATTAGATTACCAAATCCCAAGTGCATTTCAATCAAAAACCATACAAATTGGGTAATTACTAATGTCGTACCATCCCCCACCCCCATGGAACAACTTGGATCTTCGTCTTCTAGATCTCATACCTGCTAGACACTCCTATGCTAATGATTCTTCTATAGGTCATTCCAAGTTTGATTTCTTTGATTTTTGTTCCTCTTTTGATACCTTTCTGTCGAGCATGCTGCCCACCAAAACTTTTTGGAAAGGCAGATACACGTGTCATAGGAGCAGCACCAAGAGGTGCGAGAACATTTTCAGAGGTCGAATGTCTTCCATAACCAAGTTATAGATTTCCTTGGGTGATATAATCAAGAGTGGTAGAGAGAGGAGGAACATCAATGCTTGATGGACATGACAAGACAGCAGGTTGAGTGTCTCTATCGATACCATGAACATTTAGGTACTCTCCCTCGGTTACCTAAATTAACTCCTCCTCCTCCCTCTCCTCCATATTAGTATTTTATTCATTGAGACAATGAAATGTCCAAGCCTGAGGGGTTTGCTTAGTTAGTTTTTAATAGCTTAGTTTGTTGTTGTTAGTATAGACTTTGTTATTTTTTGCTATATCTTTTTGCATAATAATTTTTTTCTTTTTTTGTGCATCATTTCATGCTTACATGTCATCATGCATTGTATTGTTTGTTTGTTCCTTATAGCACGACACTAGTACACTTATTCTAGATACTTTATGTTGTTCTGATTAATATGCTTAGTGATCTATTTTTTTTCCTATCCGTAGTAGTATGAAGTGGGCAATACTTTTACTGTAAAAGTTTGAGTGTTAGCCTAATTTTAGCATCTCTTCACACCGTGCTTGACTTTGATAGTTGATAAATCTAAAAATAGTTATGATTCACACTAGTACTCTTGTTTTCTAGGTGACATTTTAACTACATTTTGGTTACTAAAATAAACTCAGATCATGGTACTCATTAGGAAAAGAAACAAAATCCTAGAAAAAATTTTAAAAAAATGATGAGAGAAAAATTGTGTTCAAGTGTTGCACTTTGCAAGTACTTTACGAGAAAAAATATAATAATATGGGATTAGAAAATAGTTGTCGTGAGTGAAAACTAACAAGGTACCCCTTTGAGCCTGAGTTAGGTTACTGGGGAAACAACTATTATATTTCTCTTGGTACCGAGTATTCTTTTGAGACCTTGTGTAGACTTTGAGCGAGAAGAACTTTGCATGCGGTAGGTAAGTGTCTATCTCCGAAAGCATTAGGAACACGATTAGATGACGACTTGACAAGGCTTGGAGATTGACACTTGAAAAGATTAAGTCACTCTTTGCACTGAGCACGGAGAACTTCCACTTAGACCACACTCAAACAATTTTGTTATCTTGCTCAATTGTGAAACTATATGATAGGATTAGACTGATTTACTAGGGATTATGATACATCATTTACACACAAAAATCTAAATTGCAGGTTTTGCTTAAGGACAAGTAAAAGTTTAAGTCTGGGGTGTGATGTGCGTATTTTTTTACATTTTTTTTATTATTGTTTAGCATACATTTTTTGCATTTCATGAGCATTTTTGTATTTGTACATCTTTTTTCTATTATTTTCATTACTTTTACTCTTTTAGTTCAGAGAGTTACTCTTTTAATGTTTTCATTGATAGGACACATTTTTGGAGCAAAAACAGAGCACATGCCTTGGAATCGAAAGTTGTAGCAAAGAACATGCTTTGATCGTGTCCCATGACATAGGCGTGTTCTTTCGGGAGAAATTAACTGAAGAACGGAGTGGAAACGGAGTCTCAAGCAGCCAACAAGGTCTAATCATGCCTCCCAAGCACTATCGTGCCTCACCTGGAGACCAGTAACTAATTCTTTTCCTCCAACCAAATGAACACAGACCGACTAGGATCCTGCCATGGCCAACATGGCCCGGCCATGCATCTCATCCATGACCATGCATCGACCCTGAGTTCCTATTGCAGCCAACATGGCCCGGTCATGCCTCGGACTCAAATGCTAGCCGAGGCCAACATATCCCCGCCGTGCCTATGAGGCATGGTCGTGTCGCGGGGAGTTTTTCCCCAATGGTTAGGTGATTCCCAACCATTTTTAACAGTTGGGATGGTTATAAAAGATCCAAGAAGCCCCCTAACTCGGAGAGGAGAGTTCTTCGCTTTCCATGGAATCCTAGAGAGCCATTTTTCACAGCTATGATCCGTCCACCATTAGAGCTTGGAGTTCCTACCAAAGATTGGCAAACATCTCGATAAGCTTCCTTCTCTCCCCTTTCTCTATTTGAGATTGTAAGATGCTTTCTTTCATGTCTTTGGATTATTTCTCTTTCTCTATGGAGTAGTTCTCGAGATTCTAGGATTAGAAAGTAACTACGATGTAATTGTTGATGTATAAACTAAGTATTTGTTTAACTTTCTCTATTGTGTGACATGTTTATTCCTTATTCCTACTTCATTATGTATGCTATTAATACCATAGGATGTCGAGAATTGGTCACAAGTAGAGGAGAAAATCTAGATGAATTGTGAAGCCCTAGTGACAGGGGTAGTCTATAGAAGTGGACATTCTAGCATTATTGCCTTGAATGTAGATGGGCTTGTAATGAGTGTATTTCATATAGGTTTTTTATTAGTATTTTGCACTCATCTTGTGATATTTTAGGAGTATATATCACATCATTTATTCCTTTTTAGTATTGTTGTTACATTTTCTTGTTCGAAGATCTGCTCTTATACCTTTTCATTGATATGATGAAGAATCAGACTCAAACAGAGTAAAAAACCCTTGAAATGAACGCATAAAGCAAGGAACACACTCTTGTCGTGTATCAAGACACAGGTGTTCCTCGGGAGGAAAACGAGTGAAGACAGAGCAACCATGGGTTTTCTAGTGCCACACATGGTAGGGCCATGTGTTTTTCACATGGCCTTGCACCACCTTCCCAAAAAAAATCGTGGCCTGGCCATGTGTTTTTCACACAACCATGTCACCTGCCGTGTGTTTTTCACATGATCGTGTCGTCCTATCGCATATTTTATTTTATAGAATTGGTATTTTTGGAAGTTCCTTTCTATTCTAAGTGCTTGAGAGACTATAAAAAGATCCTCAAGGCTCGTGGATTGAGGAGGAAGAATTCCCTGGTGACAAGAAATCCTAGGAGAGTCATTCCAAGGAGCAAGAGGAGTTCTTGTCCATGTTTGGAGTTGGAGGAGCAGCTCGGAGACGATCTATGTTTCATAGAATAAGTCTTTCTCACTTTTCTCTTGAGTTTAGATTTTAAAAGCTTATTTAAACATGTCTTCTTATTGTAACTATATGTCCATGGAGTCGTGATCTTGATTCTAGGACTAAAGAGTATCCCTTTGACATGTAGACATTTGTTTGTCTGAAGTTTCATACATTTGTGTTTTTTTATTCTATTATTTGATTATTTGTGGTCCGGCTCTACTGTACATACACGAACTCAATGTCAAAAGCATCTTTTTGTATCCCAAGGGGTGCGGGGAAGGACCGATAGGTGAACTCAAACCTTCGACCAATAAAATACAAAGACGTGGGAAGTTGGTCATGAAAGTAGGTCAGGTTACCACGAGGATTCCCAAGGCTATCCGGAGCTTAATGGGTCCTCCTCGATTCGACATCACGTAGTAAGCGAAGGAAACTCAAGAACTGTGGGTCATCTCATGACAGGGGACTCCATGTGAAAGCGATTATTCAACAATGTCACCCTAAAAGTAGGCATCGTGTTTGGGCGGATAAACCGACATAGTTCTAAAATATCATGTTAGGTAAATCAAGATTGTCTACCTACATGAACAACTAATGAGAATTAGGAAATCAAATATAGGTTACGGTGTCTATGGTCATTGTGGTGAAACAAAAATCCTAGGATTGGTTCTTAACGTCAAATTTTTTCCTAGCAACTTTCTCTCTTTTCTCAAAACTTTCACCACTTTCGGATTCTCTAGATAACTAATTTCACATCATAGATCGGTACTCGATTTCCAATTCTCGTGGGATCAATAATTTTTATTACTTGATGATGAACATGCTCTTGCATTTTGTGACATCAAATTTTTGGAGCTATTGTCGAGAACTGGTTCAAATCGATATCGCTCAATTTGTGATTTGGTTAATCTAGATTTATTTTTTCCCTTTTCTGATTTTTTTCTCTTTGTCGAATTTCTTTCCTAATTTGCATTAGGATCACTTTCCTTTTCTGTTCTCTTCTCTTCATCTCTTTTCTTTTCAGGTGGGTGGGGCCCTCGCATGTAGAGATCTGAAAGAAGGGGGGAATCTACTTCCTTTCGATCTAGAGATATACCACACCTACCATTGAAGGGTGAACGAACAAAGAATTTTGGAAGATAACATAACTCAAGAAAACGTAACCATGGCAAACAATGAAAACAAGTTGCTCAAAAATTTCGCCGCCCCTAGCACCAGAGGATTGAGGTCTAGCATTACGAGACCTCAAATAGAAGCAAACAACTTTGAGCTAAAACCTGCCCTAATCCACCTGGTCCATCAAAATCAATTAGGTGGAGGGTCGTTGGAAGACCAGAATCTACACATGGAGGTGTTTCTGGAAATCTGTGTGACGATGAAATATAATGGAGCCTCTATAGATGTTATTCGGCTAATGTTGTTTCCCTTTTCCTTAAGTGACAAAACCAAGTCTTGGCTTCATTCTCTTCCGACGGGCAGCATATCTACATGGGACCAATGTGAGCAGAGATTTATGGATAAATTTTTCCCTCCCAGCAAAATGGCAGACATGTGGTACCAGATTGTAAGATTCATACAAAAAGACGGTGAGCCATTATTCGAAGCATGGGATAGAGTAAAAGGATTATTGCAGCAGTGTCCACATCATGGATTAGAGAAGTGGTTGGTGATCCACACCTTCTACAATAATATCTCATACACGACAAAGGGAACATTGAACTCCGAAGCTGGTGGAGCTCTGATGAACAAAACCCTATATGAGATCGAGGAGATCATAGAAAGTGTGGCATTCAATCACCACCAGTGGATATTTGAGCGAGGAAATCAAGCATAAACTTCAAGAAAATATTCAATTAACTCCATGGACTTCTTTCAGCAAAGATGGACTCATTGACTAAGAGGTTTGATTTCCTAAACACGAGTACAGTGAATGTTGCTAATGTTTTTTGTGAAGTTTGTGGCTTGACAGGACATGCAGTGAAGAGTTGTTTAATGACTGCCACCAACCAAGGAAGCCAAGTTGAGCACATGGATGTGATCAATAACTTCAGCCCAAGGCCGAGCAATCCATACTCGAACACTTACAACCCTGGCTGGAGAAACCATCCTAATTTTTCCTACAAAAATAACCAAGATCAATACCAAGGACAGGGAAATCAAGGACAACAGTCAGGACAACAACAAGCTCCCCCAAGTCACGACTTGAAGCGATGATGGAGGACTTCATCTCAAGATAAAACTATAGGATTGAGTGCACGTGAGAGGGGGTGAATCACGTATTTTTAAAAACTTTCTTTTCTTTTTACAAAACTCGTTGAAAATTGAGCACATAGCGAAAGACAAATAACGAAAAGAGCACGTTCAATTTACTTGGTTCGCAGCCCCAGCGGACTACTACTCCAAGGCTCATGCCCCCTAGGGATGTTTCGGACAGGTAATCCACTAATATCCTCTTCCAGCAAACCTTCAGAAGAGTGATCCGATTACAAAAATCAAGAAGATCGTCACATGTTGACGAATCTCCGTAAAAGAATATATGCTAAGTTGAAATTATACTAACAATGCAAAGTTAATCTTGAGGTGCCTTGTTGTCGGAGATTCCTTCGGTGCTTAAGAAGGGTAGCACTAGCACGAGATGAGCATATAAGGAATAGCATGGTTGCTTCTTTTAAAACAATGTTCTCTTTTGTTGGTAAATCAGGATATTATCTGATCCACTGAATTCGGGATAAACTTTCTGACGTCAGATCTTATGGATAATTTTGTAGATAAAACACATTAAATAATTCATACCTTATCTATCTCTTTGGTTCGGTCTGATTCGGTTTGGTCTGGTTTGGTTCGATCCGGTCCAGTTTGATTCACTCCATCCACTTGAGGCTTATCCATGTGATGAGATGAAGTGCCCCCATCAGCCTGAGGCGCCTCCAATGCCTCTGCGCTGAGGCGTCTCCAGCCATTTGAGGCACCTCCAACGCCTTCTGGTCCGAGGCGCCTCCATCCAACTAAGGTGCCTCAAACACTGTTGATGGCAATTTTGACTTTTGTCTTTGATATCTGCAAAATCATATTAGTACAAAAGATAACCTGCAAAACAGAGTTAAATAATATAATGCATGCACAAGTTAAATTTATGAGTTAGATCTTGTCTAACCATGAGCAAGATCTAGTCAAGGTCTCAACTTAGAGTTCTACTTTGAACCTACATTGGACCGTCGCCTACTGTCCCTACTGAGACTCAACCTCACTGGATTCACTTCTCCAGTTTGCTTACCTCACTTACCATTTGTCGACTTCCTTTCTCGACATCTCTAGACCCACTAGGGCTTCCTACCAGAATCGTACATCTAGACTTCGGCCAGTCGTATGGTCCTCCCTGACCCGATTGGGCTTCCAGCCCGTTGTCTAGTCCTCACTAACCCAGCTGAACTTTTTGCCAATCGTCTGGTCTTCCCTAACCCGACTAGACTTTTTCCTTGTGTCTGGTCCTCTAGATCTGTCAAGTCAGTTAGCCTGCACACTTAGCTCAAGTGATTAGATGATAAGAGTCTAACTTTAACATGTTGTCATACATCAAAACCTAGGGTTAGACTATCAGTGCAAACTGCACCAACAATCTCCCCCTTTTTGATGTAATGACAACCTGGGTTAAAGTTATAAAAATAAAATCCCTTTTTGGCTAAGTAAAACAATAAAGCATAAAAGTTTGAGTTTATAAGAGGATTTTAAGTTTGAAAAAGTTTTGGTAATTTTTCTTAACTTTTTTTTTGTCATGCCCCGGGAGTATACTTATCCGTTGAAAACGGACAACACCTCCCTTGTAACAATCACATATTTTAGCTACACAACCACATAATAGATAATAATATCCACACACCATGCAATAATATCCACAACTAACCTATAAAGCAACATCAATAGGTAAAACCACTAAAAAAAAGAAGAGATATACAACACGAGCCATCACGGCTTAAAACCATCCATAATAGTGTAAGCCTACTCGACTTACACACACAAAATAGAAAATGTCCCAAAGTGACAAATCCAAACCAAATCAGATATCCAATGATCAAAAATAATTTTATTACAATGCATGGACGGAAAATTCAACTGATAAATCCAAATAAAATAAGTAAAGAGAAAATACGAAGCAGAAGAAGGTAACACCCTCTAGGTGTTGTAGGACAGACGGACGGGATCTCCAACGACTAATGTAGTGTTTGACTACTACCTGAAGAAAATAAAACATGCAGGTGGTGAGTTCAAAATAACTCAGCGGGTAAAGGAGTATAATGCATGAATAATAAGAATAAGGAAACCAAGATATACAATCTCAAATAGGAAAGTACCAACCTGAATAGAGGTACAGTGATAATAGAAATTACTTAAAACAAGTCTGATCCACTAGATGTGAAGTAGTGATCGAAAAATAATACAGAATCTGAAATAATACTACTCAATACTCAGTAGCATCATAAAAATAATATAAATCCTCTACCAGCAAGCCAAATTCAATTAAATATATCAAGTCACCGTATAAGGTCAACATATGTCCAAGCATGCATAAACCCACAATAATAATGCACATGCAATGCAAATATATATGCAATGCAAAGTCACTCCTACTCACCACTCCAACCATCACTACATCAATGTGATCGAATGGGTAGGACCGTAACAACTGTACGCACTCTATTTAACCACTATTCTCAAGTGGAATGAGTGGACATGATGTAAAGTAGCTATCTAGCTACATCATACGAGGTCTCTGTCGGCATGCACTTCATACATCCACTACCCATGAGTGGTTGAGTGAGCCCGACCCGAGATACTACACTCACTCCAGCCATTACTTTCCCGAGTGATCGAGCGGGTAGAAAATATGACTGATGACCCTCTCTCCCATAAGGGATACATAGTCATTAGCATGCATAAAAATGAAATGCTACTATGAGCATGATGCAAATAAAATATATCACAGATCTAGTCAACTCCAACGACAATATCACAAGCATATCCAAAAACATATAATCGTAATAGTGGATGTACATAAAAGCTAACAGATGCATGAGTAGCAAAATCAAGAGATTGTATCGACATCAAGAAGATTTATCTCTAAGGTCAAGCATCAAGTATCAAATTCAAGTTAAACAAGATTAGAGTCAAGATCTCTAATTAATTATCAAAACATATGTCATGTACTAAAGATCAATTAACTATGAAAATAAAGTAAGAAGTACCCGCCTCAAAATAGTAGGAAGCCCTAGCTGTCCTCAGATCCGATGCCTTGTCTCGAATCCGGATCCTATAAGTAGCAAAATGAAAACTACTTAAGTGCTAGGCTAATATTAGTAATAAAACTCATTGGCTAAATTATATGGACTTATCATCCTAATTAATGGATCGCATAAAACCAATTTAAACATAAAGATTAGTTACCCTATACCAATTTAACGAATCCTCTAAAACCACATATCATATACTCACTTGCTAAATTAATTTCCAATTCATACATGAGGATATTATTTAGCCTAATTGGTACTAAACTCTAGTTCAAGGAAACCAAATCCACAATTAACCCTAAAGAAATTAGGCATAATCATCCTAAATTATTTAGATAACTTAAACTTTAGTATGAACTCAACTAATCAAATTCATCAATTAATCCATACAAAAGTCTCATATCCCTACATCCCTTTAACCAACAATTTACCAATCTATAACTCACTCATTCATAAGAATGAAGAGTCAAACACAACCATCTCACGTCTCAGATCTCCTTAACAACAACATCAACAACAAATCAATCCAACAACTCAACTTTCAACAATTCTTGCATTTACAGGTTTTACACCATAAAGGAATTTGGGAAGGGAAGACCACCAGCAACAATAAATCACCACGAATTTTACTCTAACCCTTCAATGATCAGAGAACTACACTAAAAATTCAATAGATGAAGGATCAAACTAAATTCTACAATAACCCAGCAGATCCTTCTTCAAGCTACAGACAAGAAACAGAAACAAACTTTTAACATTCAACCCCCCAAAACCAAATAGAGAACCAACCAAGAAAATCAGATCTAACCTAGATCTTACCTCTTTTGTTGGTGTCTATCGTTACTATGGCAGGGAGAGTTTGGCCGGAATCACAGTGATGATCAACTCCAATTGGAACTGTGGCTGGCCGACCGGCAACCAGATCCGACTAAAACCCCAGTGTTCTCCTTGATTTCCGACGACTAATCCACCCTAGGCATCGACGGTGGCTAGGGAAGAGGCGGTGGCTTGGCCGGGGAGCGAGAGTTGTTGCTGGCCCAGCCTAGTGACCATGGCCGATGTTCGTCAAGGAGGGGAGGGGATGCCTAAATGCTGGTGTTGACAAAGAGTGACCGACGATCGGGCGGCGACGGTGTCGAGCGCGATCGGGAGAAGGAGAAGAGGATCGGCGGCGAGTCGGCTGAGGAGTTGTCGAGTGAAATGAGTGAACAAAATGAAGATTAGGTATTTTATAAACTCAACTTAGGTTATAATCAATTAACTTAGGGTTTCGAATTTTATACCTTAGGTTAATTGATTTAATCAACTCTCGGTTTAAATAAAAATAACCTTAATTAATTCGTATGAATTTGGTTTAGTCCCCGAAAATTTTCTAAAAATCCCATTAGGTTATTTCATATTTTTAAGGCCTAAATTTTTAATTTTCCATATCTTACAGGACATCTCTATAATGTACTATTTTACATTTTCTTTACCAGTATACCACATGGTTACTAACTTCGTAAGAAGTGTGGTAGTCTCAACCTTTTCATTTGAGGTGAATCGGTCTGCCAATTGGTTCAAAAAACTCCTAGCATCTTCTCCCTCAGTTATTATGTCCTTTATTGGTATCGGTATGAAAAGCTTCATGATACTTAGACTCATGCGATTTAATCGTTCCCACAGCTGAAATTCAGTTCTCTGCTTTATAGTGCTAGCATTGGTCAGAGGTGTGAGACGATCGCATGCAACCTAAGACTACGATCACGTATTCTTTCCATTCAGCAAAAATTGAAATAGTTAGTGTGGGGATGTTATTAATACTAGTAGTAACAGATTGTATTGAAATTAAAAGAGTGTAAATAATGTAAACTCATGATTTAATTAAAGCCAAGAATATGTATAAGTGAAACATATGATTATGCAAATAAAATAAAATTTTAAATGCATATAAATGAGCTCTTTATGAGATACCAAATGCAATATTGTATTTTACTCTGTGTACTAAAATATAATTTATTAGCGGTACTCTTTAATATAACTCAAATTTTAATTGGCCACACCAAGTATCTTTCTTTGGGCCGACCCATTATGCGCATAATATGACACTTTATATGAATTATAAATTGGTCCATAGCTTACAACAACTTTAATCTGCCACGCAATAAGCATTCCTTTAGGCCGACATATTTTGTGCATAATCTGAAAAAAATAAATTTTGTTCTATAGTTATAGGCTACCTTTAGCATATATCTGGCATAAAAGTAATCTTCCTTTAGGCCGATTATTTTTAGTATAGATATACGTCTACCAATACAAAATATATTAAACTTACCTAAAGTGTCTTCCTTTGGGCCGACACAATAGTTCAACTTAGTAACATATTGTGTAATAGACTCAAGAAAATCTTAGAAATTTTAACCGAATAGATAATCATTTAATCAGTCTTGATAACCCAAAATTAAACTTATTAATCGATTTAAAAAACATGACAATCAATTAATTTTACTCAATCGATTATCATAATTAATTTAAAAACCTACTATACGACTAAAAAATTATATATAAAATTCATCCTTAAGACATTCAAACTTTTTTGAAATTTTATAATCAAATCATTCAATATCTTTTAATACTTTCTCATGCATTAAAACATTATTTAATATTTTTTAATACTTTCTCATGCATTAAAACATTATTTAATATATTTTTTAATACTTTCTCATGTATTAAAATATTATTTAATATATTTTTAATACTTTCTAATGCATTAAAACATTATTTAATATTTTTAAATACTTTCTCATGCATTAAAACATTATTTAATATATATTTTAATACTTTCTAATGTATTAAAATATTATTTAATATATTTTTAATACTAATGCATTAAAACATGATTTAATATTTTTTTAATGGTATTATTTAATTAGAGAAACAGTATGTTCATGCATGAAACAGTCGTAGTGATTTACGAAGAAATTTTCTTAATCTATTCAAAATCATTTTAATCGATTAAAAATAATTTTTAATTAATTAAAAATAATTCTAATCAATTAATTATTAATTCTGTCATAATTCAAAATTATTAATAATGAATTTAATTGATTAAACTAATTGATTTTAATCGATTTTATCATGATTTAAAGTTATTAATCGATTGACAAAGTTATCAATTGATTCCGATTAATCGATTGATCGATCGATTCTAATTGTTTCTGTATTTAATTTTTAAACTGTTAATCGATTGGTGATAATCACCAATCGATTAAGCAACTATAATTGAATCAGTAATCAATTGAAAAATAATTCCTTATTCGATCGCGTTGTGCCAATCGATTGATAAAATTCATCAATCGATTGGTGTCAACTTGATCGATTAACCAATCGATTTCCGATCATTCTATTTGTAAATTTGGCTTAGTAATCAATTGGTTGACCAAGCCAATCGATTGAGCTATCACGATTTCATCTAAAATTAGTTAAACAACGATAATTTTCGCCATTCTTCGTGTTCTTCACAGAACTATGAAAAACATGGAAAACCAAACCGATTTCATATTAAGAGTTTTCAATGATCAAATATGGTATATACTAGTAAAACCTAATCTAGCATAACAATTGATCGACAAAGGAAAATTGTCTGTATTGCCATGAAAATGATGAAATAGAGCCGTGACTCTGATACCAATTGATAAATCTTGAGTTCTCTCCTAATCTCATGAATTCTAAGAACAAAATAAGAATTTGAATAGAGAAAACATAACATGAGCATGAATCTTATTTGTTTTAATCATGACATAGCAAAATAAAAATATAAACTGAAAGCGACAAGAACTAAATTGTAAAGTCATAATCCTTGTCTTTAGCGTCGTCCAAAAAAGATCCCCTGAGGAAGAAGAAGCAGCGGAAGCAAATAAGAAAGGTCTTCCAAAGAACTTAGGGTTGACGACGTCGAATTCTCTTGATCTAATGAGGAACCAAGAAATATCTCAAGAAAATATCCTAAACTCTTAGGGACCTCCCTTTATATAGATAACTAATCCGTTATCAACCCATAGATGATAATAGATCAGACTAAAGTGTTCTACACATACGGAATTCACATCTAATGACCCGAAACCCAATAACTTAAGTTAGATTACTCAACGAATTTTGATATCGCTAATTTTAAATCACATATGAGCCCACCTTAAGGAATAATTAAATCTAACATATTGATCTTATAAAAAATAAATCCCCTATTTTCATGAATGATTCAAACCTCCACACTCTTTAGTTGATAAATTCGCAGGTGGAACAAGAAGTGGACGATTGCCAGATCTCCCACTGATATTTGGGCATCATCAACGGGATTTAGACACATTAATTGGTTCCTCTTCCAAAATGGTTCCAGATCTGCCAGTGAATTACAGAACAACAATTCTGCCATATCTGAATATACATTTCAGAGATGGAGAAAAGGAGTAGGCAACCAGGATTCAGAGGGAATTACTTAGGTCGCATTACTAGCTTGTTTTAATTTTGTCTTGCTTTGTAACATGTAATGTTACTAATAGATTGCGACAGTTAAAAATTGAAACCAAGCCATCGCAACCAGATTTGTGATCCGAATGGAAGCATAAGATGAAGTAACGTCAATGCATGATGATAGAACAACGTACATACAACACATCAATTCCAACTCCTCTGTTTCTCACAAATGGCAAATTGTAGCATATATAGGAATTAAGAGCCCGGCGCAAACTTGGTGGCGTAAACCCACGCATTGTTGGCCACCGGATTCTCCAGATGATCCAACAGGTTCTCCAGCGGCCCCTTCCCCGTCACGATCGCCTGCACGAAGAAGCCGAACATGGAGAACATCGCTAGCCGCCCGTTCTTGATTTCCTTCACCTTCAGCTCCGCGAAGGCGACGGGGTCGTCGGCGAGCCCCAGCGGATCGAAGTAGGTGCCGCCGGGGTACAGATCATCGCCCTCGCCCACGCCGGGGAGTCCATTGATGCGGTACCCCTCCACCAGCCCCATGAGGATGACTTGGAACCCCAGCACGGCGAGGATGCTCTGCGCGTGCACCAGGTTGGGGTTGCCCAGGTAGTCGAGGCCGCCCTCGGAGAAGATCTGCGACCCGGCCTTGAACCACACTGGCTCCTTGAACTGCACCCGCAGCCACTTCTGCAGCACCTCCGGCGTGATGCACCCAAACGCCCCCAACATCGCCCACCTCCCGTGGATCACCTCCAGAGCTCGGTTCTTGGCGAAGGCTTCCGGGTCAGCGGACAGCCCCGCCGTGTCCCACCCGTAGTCGCCGGGGAACTCGCCGGTGAGGTAAGAAGGTGTCTGAGCTGAGAAAGGTCCCAGGTACTTAACACGGTCCGGGCCGTACCACAGCTCGTTCCCCTGAATATGATTCACCGTTAGCAATCATATATGCGCCGCGCATCTGTTTGTGAAAATTCCTTGGTAGATTGAACAAGCTTAAGCTTACCATGGTGAACTTTCCTTTTCCCACGGGAACAAAATCTCTGAGGGAGTGGCCGTTTGATGGTCGGGTTTGGCCGAGGAAGGTGCTGACGACGGTGGCGGCACGAGAAGAAGCCGCCGTGAGAGTTGCTGCCGCCATCTGTGGATGTCTGTTGTGGTTGCAGGTGTGGCTGTGCTTCTGGTGGAATGAATTGACAAGGAATGGAGGCGTATGTAAGAGGGCGGTAGTGGTGAGCGATAAGGACACGAGTGCGACGTGGAGATTTTCTGGAATTTGCTGGGGCCAATGAGAGTGCTCCGTTAGATTTGGTACATACCCAGCTCAGCTCATTCTATCCGACTGGTTATCTTCTGGCTTGCATAACCAATCATGGATTTTCTCTCTCATTTGGAAATTGGAACTATATATTCTCGGAGATTCAGTTACCGGATTGAGAATCTACTTCCACAGAGTAAAATTCTTTGGGAAGAATCCGTTGGGATTCAGGCGGAGCATATACTTTGATTGGGTCGTGTACAGGACCGTCTTAATCATTTTTGAGGTTTTAAGTAAAAATTAAAAATTAAGACTTTAATATTTTTTTAAAAAAAATAAATTTTTATATATAATATTATTATTAAAGATATTTAATTTTATTAGTATTTTTTTTTAAATCATATATTATAAAAAAAAATTGCAATTAAAAATAGTGACCTTTATCAAAATTTACTTCTTTATTAATAAAATTTAAAAAAAAATATGTTAAACTTTCAAATATAATTTTAAATTATAAAATAATATATTTGTCTAATGAATATTTTTACTTAAATAAATAAAGTTAAATTTCATCAATAAAATATTAAAAATACTAATTAATTTGACAACAAGTAATATATTATCATAATACTATTAATATATATTTTAATTGCTATTTTAAAAAAAATATCAATCAATTTTAATTTTGATAAAAGAAAATTTTGACGTAACAATAAAATTATTGTTGTGTGACCTAGAGGTAACAAGTTTGAGTAGTAGATATAGTCACTGTGTACAATAGACCTTTCTCCGAAATCCTGTATTAGCGAGAATTTCGTGCATCGAATTATCTTTTATCAATTTTAACTTTGATAAATTATTAATTAAATTTATTTAGCTAAAAATATTTAACTAGTAAATATCGACAATGAATTATAAAATAAAAAAAAGTGTGTGCATAATAACTTGTAGAGAAACAAGAGCAAAATAATAACGGTATAAAAATAATAATGAAAGAGAAGAAAAAATCAAAAAAAAAATAAAATTTAGAGAGAAATAATAATATAATATTAAATATATTTTTGACTTTCAAGAGTATTTTTTTTTAAAAAAATATCAATTACTAATAAATATAACCAATAAATATTATTAATTTATTAACCAAATTTAATTTTGGTCCATAAATAAAAAATTTATCTATAAAAAATTAAAAATTATGAATTAAATTTTAGTTAAAAAAATTATAAACTAAATCTAACTTTAACTGTAAAAAATTAAAATTATCAATCAAATCTAACTTTGATGAGTAAAAAATTAAAAATAATAAAATTTAACTTTAATCTATAAAAAAATTATAAATTATTGATCAAATCTAATAAAAATAAAAATTATTAACCAAA
>JBBUKS010000065.1:5309270-5322787 GCA_038050645.1 Hedychium gardnerianum
GGATTATAATTAGAAATCGCCGAGGATGATGAGGCCAATATGGGATTTTGAATGGGATAATCCATTTCAAACCCGTCCTCTAACTCCATCTGGACCAGCAGCTGTTCCTGTTCCTCATCTTCAAATAAATCATTAGTTAAAAAATAGGAAGGGTCGAAATCATCATACCCACCACCTTCCGCGAATGGATTGGTCCATTCTTCATTATCACTTGTCAGGGCATATAAGTGAGAGTCAGAATGTAAATACTGATGGTAGCCATATGATAGTCTGGCACTTTGTCGTTCAGTATATTCTTCAAGGCTAATGGTTCTTCTGAATACATCTTCCAACGGAGGCGCTGAGGTTGATGGCCTTGTATTGGGCGAAGGGTTTTGGGGTTTGGGCAGTAGGACTTTCATTAGTGCTTCCCATTCAAGCGTGTTTGGCTCAATGCTTTTTCCCATGACTTCGGCTATCACAGATGTGGAGCCGAACCCTTGATCACCTCTCTCTGTATCTGGTAGTTCCTCCACTTCTATTACTTCAGGAATACCAATCTTCTCTAATATCAACTGTGCGACTGTCTCGCCTCTGTTAAGATTTATGTCTTCAAATGTCATGTTGAAGGCCAGAATTTTTAGCTCACCTCTGTAGTCGCTGTCAATGACTCCTGCTCCGACGTGTAGTCCTTTCTTCCATGAAATGCCAGATTTTGGTGCAATCCTTCCATAGTATCCATGGAGAATAGCCATAGCGACGCCAGTAGATAGCATTTCTCTTTCTCCTGCCTGTATTGTATAATGATCAGTTATAGTTAGGTCATACTCGACAGCTCCTTCCGTCCTTCTAGTTGGGATACTTGCTTGTGGGTGCAGTCGTTTAATCCACAACTTTGTCTCTTCTTCTTCATGTCGTAGTACGGCCAGAATTTCCCGTTCTGGAGAGCAGTTCTCCGTATCTTCTTGACTAACTGTATGTGGTGCTTGTTCAGGTACCGCCGTGTATCCCTGGAATTGTAAGGATACCCTTCCGTCCATGAGAGCCCTTGTCTGTACTCTAGTTGGAGCCATAGGGTTTCTCCTTTAAGATGGCCTCAGTATCCATCTTTGTTGTTGCAATTTTTCAGTTGTGAACCTTGTGCCTGGCAGGGCTATTACTCCTCTGCTGGCTAAATAGTCTGCGACATTCTGCACATTATAGGCAAAATTCGTAAAACTAGTGTTAGTTAACCTGCCAATCATCATTCTGGTTACGAGGATGTTGCTGGAGCCTCCTTGCCAATCTCCATATCCATGCGTCTGGATGGATATTTCAATGTGTCTGGAAAAATCATCGACCGTCATCATTATGTCAGGGATGACATATATCATCTGGGTCCATTGGTTAAGTCCATCTCCATTGTTGCTATGATGGACCTATCGCCTCTCCACCTAGTATCTCATAAAATTACGAGAACCATTACTCCAGTATTTCTTCTGTGGAGGGTGTAAACTCTTATCATTACCAGGCCCATATGAATATGGTGAAAACCTGCCTGTCTGAGAGTTTGATGGCTCTGTTCAGTAACTAGTGGAAGATCCACCTGATATTCTTCTACGCACAATACATCTTCTTCAGAGTAATGTTAATATACTATGTGACTTGCTGGTTGGAATCCTCTTGAATATAGTACCTCTGCTGGTACCATACTAGCTCTTCGAGACCTTGAAATCTCCAGTTGTTCTTCAGGGCTTATTTGACTTTCAATGGTTCGCCTGAAACGTCTTTGGGTTGGGGATATTCTTCTTTGTATGTTATATAGTCTCCTCTGGTTTTGCTTGTAGTCCCTTATCTGGTCTTCAGTACTTGGGACTGTTGTTTCTATTGTAGATACAGCTGGAGGTCTAGTACTCATTTTCTTTTCTCTTGACTCAAGATATCAGAAGGGTTTCTGAATACAAGGATTGAGTCTTTCTTCTTGGGAATTACTAGATCAGTTCCCAAATTTAATCCACCGATTCTTTTTGTCAGCTCTTCAATGGAACTTTCAAGCTCTTTAGTGTTGCCTTGTACTACTGGTGCTGTCGAATTTCTCTTAAGGCCTTGCACCCGTTCTTTGAGTCGAGCTACCTGTGAGGATAATGAGATAATCAAAGAGATTAAAGTGTTGTTTTGTTTGATCAACACCCTTTGAATATCGAAGGTGGTTTTATAGTCTGAGGGTTTTGTAAAACCCAACGCAGGTGCCTCAATGGACTCTGTTGCCTTGGCCGCGTTAATATATTCTCTGGATTCAGACTGTTTTATCCACTCTTCACTCATCCGCCTATAAGTCTTTTTACTTCCTCAATTACTTTCTCAACTTTTCTCACGCTTAATTTTAATTCCTCAGTCAATTTAGGCGCTTCTTCTTCAACTAGTTTAGGTTGCTTTGCGATCTCAACCACTAGCTGCTTTACTTCAGATTTTGTTAGAGGTTTATGGCTATACACCTCTTGCTCGAGATTTTAAATGAAGTTCTCAGTTTCAATACTTCTTCCCTTAAACTTCTGTTTTCCTCACTTAACTGGTAAAAGTGTTTTAAGGAAACTTTAGACAATAGACAGACTTTATCAAAAATAACTCCTAAATTGTTTGCTATATCAGCAAGTTTTGGTTTTTGGACCTCTGCTAAATCAAGGTATTAAAGGTTTACGGTTTGGAACTTATTATACAATGCCCTTATATTCTGCTCAAATTTCTCTGACATGACATAGTACCTACTTACAGCTTAGGAGTTCATAAAACTTTCATGCTCACCTGACTGGCCACGACTCTTCCCTTAGAGACTTACGTTGCACGACAGTCTTTTGCAATCAGTTAACAAACTCGGTCGCCTTATTGTAAGTCTTCTGCCTATTACCAAAAAGTATCCTTAATTAAGACCTTCAGGTTTACCGTCTTACGTACTTACTAGCCTTGCGAAAATCCGGACCAAGGATGCATGTTGAGTCTCCACCTGTTAGTCTAGCAATTCTCCTTTTGAAATAATAACATAGAATCTGAGCATAAACTTGGGAAAGGCACAACAGTTTCCCTTACCTCAACCTTGAACAAAGAAGATTAGCCGGCCATGAGCTTAGAACAAAGCTCTGATATCAAAATAGGATCGCTCTCTCAGAATATTGAAACTAAACCCGAGATAAAATTCGGAATTTATTTCTCCTTGAGAAAGAAAGATTACAAAAGCTCAAACACTCAAACTTAGGAAAGTCTTTTGGGTAGCTCCAAAAATCAAAATTCATTATGAGATGAAACTTATAATAACTTAATTTTGTGATCTTTTATATATTAAATCAAAATTCATTATGAGATGAAACTTATAATAACTTAATTTTGAGCTTAAAAAATATTATTTAAAGTCTTTTGGGTAGCTCCAAATTTTTTATCTTTTCTATTAGGGTTATTTTGATCTTTTTGTATCTTAGAATTTTAAATTTATTTAAATAATTATTTAATTGATGTTAGTATATTATCTTTTATTTTGAATTAATTTATTTTAATTAAATCTAGAGATAGAGATGACTTTTTTTATGTTGGACGATTTCTTATTTCTTTTCTAAAATTTCTCAATGAAAATGAATCTCTAAAATAATTACTATTCGGCGTTAGTTGGTATCATCTTTTTTCTATCATTGAAAATCTTGAGAAAAATACAATTATCTAACACTTCCACTGATTATGGATGTTGTGGTTGGGGAAGGCAAAACCCTGCATGATGAGAGCTTCGGCCATGGTCTTGTAAGCTTCTTGGGTTAGGTGGATGCCATCCCAACTAATGTACTTGGTTGGATCTGAGCACGTTGAAGTTCCGGGGAGACCGCACATCAATTTGATGTCGAAGTTGTAGGTTCCTCCAGCTCCGCAACAAGCCTGGTGCAAAGAATCCCTGTCGAAACCTAAATACCATAAGAGAGTATTAGGATTTGTTTGCGATTTTGGAAGATCATTTATTCAACCTTTATTTAGTTATAGCAATAAAAGAATGGTAATGAATACCACTTATATCGACTCTAATCTAGGTTAGTACGACATGCCTTACAACTTAGCATCTCGAGTTTTGAGTTCTCATCTTGAATTTCCCATATAGTTGGGTTTCTTGGGCTCCTCATGTGACTTGGCTTCCCAAGTTCTGTGTAGTTCAGCCTCCAGAATTAAAGCTTTGTGCAACTTGATACCCGAGTCCCCTAACTAGCTCTTCACTCCAAGGATTCTGAGTCCCTGAGCTCTTCGATTTGAGCTTGATTTCTCGAGTTCCCAATTCTCATGACAATTTAGTTACTAACGTGTTATAATCAAGTGTGACCCCTTCATGATCCGCAACTCACAATTCCTATTGCTTAACAAACCTTAGGTTTAGGGTTTGAATGTGGATCCTCTATAATTACCCCAGGCTCAATAACCCTAAAGTTAGGGTTTTGGGATGACAACCCTAAAGCTCGAACACTAATTCATATGATCAATTTCTCTTTCCTCTAACACCATACTAACTTAAGTATCGGAGGAGCTTTGTTACTCTGGTGCCTTTTGACACGTACTTTCTTATCTACGGAACAACCTCTATTCGACAATTCCGACCGAGACGTCCACTCCAATGTGTAGTTTTTAGCCTAATCAAGTTCTTTATATTCGTTATAAATAAGAAATACTAGTAATTCAGTTACTATTATGGACATAATATCTGAGAGACACTTGGAAGTTGAGTAACTAAATTACCTAACTTTGCAGCGTTGTTGACGAGATACATGAAGGCTTGATAGTAATCGGCGTACATGAAAGTGACCTTAGGATACGATTGTCTGAGCTTCTCCGTCGCAGCTTGTAGCTGCTCATTGTGGTACATGGCGAAGGAGTTGTAATCTTTCAGACAATTGTTGTCGTCGTAAGCTGATGGATTCGAGCTGTAGAACATGGTGAGATAGCTCGGCATGCACCCTATCGGAAAGTTGCCCGGAATAACTAGTTGCACCGCACCGGCATCTATCACTTCCTAACCGAATATGCGATCGACGGTAATGGTTTTGCCTCCAAGAGCTCGGAAAATACATCTAAAATAGAAACAAAAAAAATTCATACCTTGGCGGCGCTGACAATCCTGTCTACAACTTGGGGTACGAAGCTCTTGACCTTGTCGATGGACCTTCTTTGGAAGAAAGCATTGTTGTAATCGTTGCCTCCGATTTCCCCCATCAAGATCAATGCATGCTCAAGCTTCCTCGAACACTCTGCAACCCCCAATTCAAATAGAATGAATATCTCTTGAAGATTAATTTATAAACTATGCTTCGACTTTATTCGATAGGCAAACTAGAGGAAATTAAAGATAGTCTACTTCTAGAATTAGAATTAATTGTAGATGTCAAACTGGCCTGTTGGCGAGGAGCATGTGGAGTTCAGATGAGTCTTGAACCACTGAAGCTGAACACTTAGAGGCTTGTTGGCCACCGGAGTGACGATGCTCCTCTGCAAGAAGAACGAAGAGTCGAGTGCTGTTGATCCTGCGACGGCGAAGTTGACTCCGCTCCTAAAGTCGGCGCCCTCGAGCAAGTAAGGATTGACGAGTGGAAGATTAAGATTCAAAGCTGATCGAAAAAAAAAGTCATCCACTCAATTGATCCACGTTAATGTAGAGCTAAAATAACATAAACAACAAGCATGAAAATGTCCAAACCGAAGTAGTCAATCATGAGAAGGCCATCGGAGCAACGGCCGGTCGCGTTATTCATCGTCTCGCCGTAGGGAAATCTTCCGATCGGAGCAAACATTCCGACAGCACCTTGTTGGAGAAGGTTCCCTGTGTCGGCTATGGAGTCGCCGAAGCTGTATATGGAGTCAATGAAACAGTTCTTCGTTCCTCGGCACGGCGCGGCAAAGAGAAATATCATTGACATAGAGAAGAAGACGAAGAAGAAGATGGCGAAAGAAGCCATGGTTAATGCAGGGAGAGGTACCAGTTCTTGTCGATGTATATATATATCAAGAGAGTTGATAGGGATTCAGGTGGCTTAGCTGAGACTTCAGTGGATGGTTAGGAGTGGCCGTTGGGCTAATTTAGGACATTAAAAAAAAATTGAATTAGGCTTTATGGAATTAATCATTAATGCTGAGCTCAACTCGGTAGCTCAGGCAGCTCAATTTTCTCCGACAACTCGACTATTCGGTGTAGTTTGATAGCAACCAACCTTAATAATTTTTTTTTATATTTAGCTCCGACGATAATCTTAAATAGAGTAAGATTAATTGTCCAAAGATGGTGTCTTCCTCTAGATTTGGACTTTGATTTCTTGCCTATTTCAACGATCACTGCATGAGTGGATACAAGTGGTTTGATTTATTAATGGTCTGTTCATACAGGGAAAGGGAAATGTTTGATTTCTTGCCTATTTCTCGATGAGTTAAGAAATCTAACCCGTGAATTAGAAAGGTTAATTCAAATAAAAATAAAAATATATATAGAAAAGTAAAAGTTTTAAATTTGATTGTGAATTAAGTGGGTCAACAAATCCACGAGTCCATTAAATTTTTCATTTTAATTTTTAATTTTTTTTTCTCAATCCCCTAGCTAACCCAAATTCACTATAGATTGACTTGCGTTGATCGCGGGCCCAGGCAGATTGGCCGTTTAAATTCATCTTAAAATGAGTTGATAAGATTTTAATTCAATTCACTTAAATTATTTGACAAAATGAGCCAACACGACAGATTCAATCCAAATTGATGATTGTATCGGTAGCTCAATCATATCAGACAACTTAATTTTCATAAAGAAAAGAAATCCACTGGGCAGTTGCAACTAGCTAGGTGAGTTCGAACTTATGGCCACACGACGACGCCATCAACTCAATGATTGTAGAGAGGCCGATCATGACCTCACCATGAGTTTGCAACGGTAGCAGAGAGACAGCGAGAATGTAACCGATGCATCATTGTCCGGGAGCAATCCTATGATGTTTTTGTATGCGTTGGTAATAGTACTGAATTGCAGTAGTGACAGAGACATGTCCATTGATTTGGAGTGCAATCCGAGGATACCATCCTAAAATAGAAAAAAAAAATGCTTGGGCTGTGATGTGATGATAGTGTTCATCCAAAACAGAGTTTAAATTATCCGTGACACTGAATCATTCATTAAAACTCATCTATATTTCTTAATTTAGTTTGATAGTTGATGAAATTTTTTATAAAATCAAATCAACCATTAATCGAATCATAATAACTGAATATTTGAATTATAAAAAAATAATAATACAAATATATATCTATATATAAGAAGGTAGAAATATTCTACCCAAACCATCTTATTAAAAATTCAATCGAAGGCGTCAGTAATTGTCTAATCATCTATACCAACTATGGCTAATTAACTACTTCACGTATCCACGCATTCCTCAATTTGAAAGGATAGATGAAGAATCCACACTTTGGCCAATAAACTTACTAAGAATATAATTCACCAATTACGACAAGTATTTTTTATATGCTACATATTTCTCCACAAGGTCACTTTAAGATCCTAACAAAGATATGCTCTCAATATTCTTTTATCCAAAAATTAAATTAATTCACATTTTACTAATATTGATATATTTTTTTGTTTGAATAATTTCATTGATTCATGTTGTGGCGTTTTGGATGATACAAGCATCCTTTGTATGTGCTCTCTAAGCTCTATAAAAGCAAGCTTGCCACACTACATGATCATTTAGAGTAGTTCTTCTCTCATTTCAGGTATTTACGACATTTTGTGGTAGGCAGGTAGGCGATTAATGGAGCGAGAAAACAATGCTTTGACATCGACTTTGTTAGTGAAAGTTCACTTGGAAGGATTCATCATCAGACGGAAAATCGACGTGAAGGCACATGATAGCTATGAGTCGCTCGTGCATCCCCTATGCAAGATGTTTCGTGGCTTCCTCTCTAGTAACCGAGCTAGGGTTTTATATGCATGGCTTTTAAATTTAATGCTTTTGATAGCATCTTTGATTGAGGATCTTTATAGTCTATTGAGAGAAAAAAAAAAACTATGAAATCATGATACAATGATTAAATTTTCTAATGAATAATTAAAGAATTTAAAATTTTAATCTCAGCTGCGACACATTACAGAAATTTTTTTCTCCAATGAGAAGCGAATATAAGAATACTGACCATTTGGATGGACCTTCATTAGTACTTTCCGATTTATCTTGATGATCAATGAAATTTTTTCGTAAAACCAAATCAATCATCCCAGGCGACGTTATCCAACCTGATTAATCATTTTTAATCTACGAGAATCAAGAGGGTGGTCGAATGCTCATTGCCGACGCCCCTTGGAAGTATATATAATCCAGATACTAAAGGCAAAATTTCATTGACATAACTGATTGCTTAAAAATAAATATAAAAAAATTAATCCAGACACTTGGATTATGTGAAGATTGCTTATGTTGCCCACGAAACGGATATGTAAGATATCATAATATTATATATATATATATAAATTTTGATATCTTGTACATCTTATCTTACATATCGCGTACATATCGCGTGTACATCTAAATTTTTTGTTACTTAATATTATAACTCAATTCTTAAATCAGAGAAAATTTTATTGCAAAAGTTATATATATATATATATATATATAATAGTACAAATAAAGTTCAGTAATAAAACACTCAAAGAACGATACAATGAAAAAACCAGATTCTTAGATTTTAAAGGTCAAGTTTTGAGTATGTATACCAACTTGGAGGTAGGTGAATTAGAAGGAAGTAAGAATTAGTTGAGCAAAATTTAAATACCTGAATTATAACAAACTAACCAATTGTTTCTATGCGTGTGATTTATGAGTCACAGAAGATGATGAAAAGGTGGAATCATGTTGCAGCAACCGGTCCACCGAGCCGGAAGAAAAGTGATCAAGATAAACTATGGTCAATTAATTACTCTTGTATTATATAGGGTTTTATGATGATGTGTATTAGATCATAATTTTGGAAATGAAACTTCTTTTTTATGTCTAATAAAGCAAATAACCTATATAATTTTAGAAGTATTTTCTATAAAAAAATATATATTTTTTATTATTGAAATATAGTAGAAATGTGTTCGAAAACTTTCATGACCTTAGAACGTAACGTACCTAACAATTGAGGTGCCTAAATAAAATCCAGATGCCTCGAGCACTTTATCGCGCACGGATGAGTTACGCAGTGTATCACTGTCCTCTCTCTCTATATATAATTTTGATAGTCTGCACATCCTTATATGAATGATCATAGATGACAGCTTATGTGAGCATATGACGTGATCAAAATCAGAGTTTTTTAATTCATCTCTTCCTTCTCTCTTCTTCGCACAAGCTTTTTTTCACCCGATTCTTCATATTTTTTTTTCAAAAAAACTTCAAATCTCGCCGCCTCTCTTCCTCTCCACTCTTTCCCCTGGTTCCCTAAACTCTATCTTCCCCTTGGTTTCCTAAACCCTAAATCCATCGCCACTACCGCCGCCTCTCCCTGCATCCCTGGCTCCCATTGTTCGTTCCCACGCCATCTCTCCGGGGATCCCTCGCTATCGTCGCTCGTTTTCTTCCTCGCCGCCGCCGCTCCCTTAACCATATGTAGCTGTAAAAATTAATAATCCTTTTATTTCTACTATAAGTTTTATTTTTCTGTAATATAATTTATAGTTGAACTTCAATCCTTTTATTTCTGCTATAATGATTCTGAAATTAATGAAACGTTGGTGCAGGTTTTTTCAAAACAACACCAACGTGCACCAACGTTGGTGTTGTTTTTTTTTAAAAAAAAGAATATCAATGTTGGTGAGTGTCTAGAAGGTATGTATAACCTTTAATCATGATTTTAATCCTCCCACAAGAAGCTATGACAGATGTACCTAAAGACCTATTCCTTTTCCTACCAGCAGATGTACTTAAGTAGCTACCCCTTCTCCAAAGAAGAGAAGACAGTCACTGAAAAAATAAGATAGTGCTTTGAGAAAGCCAAAGAAAAAATGACCTCATTTTTCTCAACGACGGAGAAGAAGAAGAAGAAAAAGAATGAGCTGTGATTTGTAAGTGACAGGAAGCTAATCAAAGATTTTCCTTACTCCTCCCTCTTCTCTATCTTTTATCAATTTCTATTCTATACCACCAGCGTCGAAGTTGTCGATCGTAGAAGGTATTAATTCATACGATAATTATAATATATTACAGTAGTTGATGCTTAATTATTAAAAAAAATATAATTGAAAGAATTTTGATTTAATTATTTTCTGTACCAAAGATCAAAATTAAGAATCAGAAATCAAGTAATATATGCGTTGTTCTCATCTTTTTCCTCATGAACAAGACGATGAGTTCTGAATTCTTAGATTAATTATTTTATATAAAAGTAAAATAAAGCAGAATTGATTGCGTACAGAGAACAAAGAAAAAGTGGACATGCTGATCTTCAAAGATATATATGATCTCTAATTATGGTTCTGATTTTTTTTTTGAAATTTAAGAAAAAATTTCATGGGATGGAAATAGAGAGGGTCTAGAATGTATAGATGACTTTCAATCATGATTCTGAAACTCTCACATAAAGATATGGGACGCGTGTCAAGTAACACGGATGCTGATGTTGGTCTTTAATTGAAGACAAGCACCAAGCACCAACATGGTGTTGGCCTCTTCAAAGATCAATACCACTATTAAAAAATTCTCCAAATAATTTGGAGCAATTGTAGAAAAGTCTAAAATTTATAAATGAGGACACATTTGGACTCTCGTAAGCCATGTAAATCTACAGGACTTGGAATGAGTTTGATTTGAGTCCTTTAAGTCCATCAATAAGTTTTGACCGAAATCCATTGATGGACCTAGAGGGTTTGGATTTTTTTTTTATATGATGGAAGATGAGAGTGTCTACAATGTATATATGACCTCCAATCATGATTCTGAGACTCCCACAAGAAGATATGAGAGCGTGCCAAGTGACACGAATGTTGGTGTTGGTCTTCAAAGACCAGTACGGATGTTGGTGAAATACTCTCCAAATAGTCTAGAGCAATTCTGGGAATGTTTAAAATTTGTAAATGGGGACACATTTGTAAATCTACAGGACTTGGAATGAGTCTGATCTGAGTCGTCTAGGTTCATCAATGGGTTTTGATCGAAATCCATTGATGGACCTAGAAGACTTGAATTTCTGAATTTTTTTCATGGGATGAAAGATGAAAGTGTCTACAATGTATATATGATTTCCAATCATGATTCTGAGACTCCCATGAGAAGATATAGACGCGTACCAAGTGACACAGATGCTGGGAAGGTGTGGAATAATGCTGGGACCACTATGTGAAAAACTCTCCAAATGGTCTGGAATAATGCTGGGAAGGTCTAAAATTTATAAATGATGACACATTTGGACTCCCGTGAGCCATGTGAATCTATAGGACTTGAAATGAGTCCGCTCTGAATCCTCTAGGTCCATCAATGAGTTTTGATCGAAACCTATTGATGGACCTAGAGAGCTTAGATTTTTTTAAAAAAATCATGGGATGAAAGATGAGAGTATTTACAATGTATATATGGTCTCCTATCATAATTCTGAAACTCCCACAAGAATATATGAGCGCGTGCTAAATGGTACGAATGCTGATGCTGGTTCAACATCAACGTAGTGTTGGTCTTCCTAAAACATCACTTCTTCAAATAGAACATCTATTTTTGCATTTTCAGAGAAGATGGACTATACATGCATTACTGTTTCCATACCATCTACGAGCCCAGCTAATACTTTCAACATTTTCCCATCAATGACAAAGATTGAATCTCTTTTTTTTTTTGTTATTTTTCAGTTAGGCTTTGGTCAGAAATTAGTTCCTTGTTTGATACAAGTATTGTATCAATTACTTCTACCTTCATTAGATGGTCAGTGTTATGATTCTTCTTATTAGACATCAGGTGTTTCAAACTCATAGCAAATTCTTGCAATGCTAAATGAACATCAGTCCCGCCAGATGGATAAATCAGACACATTTAGGAGAGAACATAAAATCATGTCATTATGTCCACTAGAACGACAGACAAACTTTGCTTTCTGCATAATAAGCAGTGTTATTTCTGTACCAGGATTCTGCTCTTCTGAATATTCAGAGTAGAATGAGTTAGTGCTATCAACTTAAATCTGTATGAACTATTTTTCCTTGTTGAAAACAAATCCATTGTTTTAATCCGCTGACAATAAGATTTTACCTAGTGCTGTTAATCTTGAGTTCAACCTCAGCACTAATAGGTAGAGGCTGCAGAAGAAATGAAATCACATAAAATGCAACCACAAATTCTAACAAATAAAATAATTGAACATTATAAAATTTATCAAAACTTAAAAAAAATAACTAAAAACATAAAAACAGATTACCTAAGGGCACTAACTAATATATATAAACTAGATTTTCAGAATAAAACTGTTGGTAACAAGACATACGTGGTGCTGATTTGAACAAAACAAAACCAAATTGTTTTGTTAAAAACAATACTATGTTGGTGTTGTTTTGTTTAAACCAGCACTACGTTGGTGCTGTTTTGTTCAAAACAGCATCAACGTCAAAATTTTCATCATTTGTAATTATTTATTTTGTTATTGATTGATAACAGGACATAGAAGTTGTAATTTTAAATGTCATTTGAAAGTTTGTTATATAATAATTTTATTGGTTTGGAGGTATTAGACTTTTACTTTATACAATATACTTACTGTAATGATAGGATGAATGAAGGTTTCAAATTGTCTTTATTATTAATTGTTCTAACAACATTCCTTGGAATGAATAAATATTTTAAATTTTCACTATGATTCTAACTTCTTCTGTTCATGTAAATTAAAATTTAAATATACTTCAACCAGTAAAAAGTTTATTAAAATTAAATAGGATTACTAACTTCTTCTGTTCATATAAAAATAAAATATTCTCATGATTTATTATTACAAATATAAAACTAAATCTTTTAATAGTTAAGAAACAGATTAGTGTAAGACTTATTATTTTATTTTAGTGTATCTGAATACAAATATTTTCAAGTTCACAATCGATACAGACTTTCGAAATTTATTCTGATATGAATAATGAAAATGTAAATTCATTCTGTATAAATCATTCATTATTTTATGGTTATTACAATTTACTTACATTGATTTACATCACCCATAAGTTTATATTCGTGGACTGAACATGCCCCATACCACAATAAAATTGAAGGAAAGAAGTTCCCTTAATATCATGATTTGAAGTGCTTCCTTAATTTACAAATGTGTAAAACATCACATTTGACTTATTTGACATTAATGTAGATAATTTTTTTCTTGTGAATTGAAATTTATAAAACTAAAATTTTTAACTATTGAAATTTTCCTTAATCTATAATTTTGAGTGAAACTCAATTTTGCATATGAATTATACCGATATTAAAAGTGAAATAATATCATTGAATAGAAGTCATTGATGTTGTCATTCATAAAATGCTCACTAGCAATTGAAATAGGAT
>JBBUKS010000065.1:5336249-5349127 GCA_038050645.1 Hedychium gardnerianum
CGGTAGCGTAACAGTATGGTCTGCCAATTGTCAAGTCATTGTAGTGAGTTTTAGGTCCCCCAGACCTAACTTCTTGCACATAAAAAATGACATTAGACTCATGCTAGCACCAAGATCACAAAAAACTTTGTTAATCTTCTTATCCCTGATGAATCATGGGATGAAAAATTTTCCCAAATCTTTTAGTTTGGGAAGAAGCTCATTTTGAATTATGGCACTACACTCCTCAATGAGTGATATAGTCTGACTTTCTATCTTCCTCTTGTGTGAGATGATCTCTTTCATGAATTTTATAAATTGTGACATTTGGTGCAAAGCTTCAAGTCATGGCACCTCTACACATATTTTCTTGAACATTCTTAGAAATTTCCTAAACTCCTCATCCTGCTTTGTCTTCACTAAATGTTGAGGAAATTGAATAGGTGGTTGATAAGTTCACTACGAAGGTTGAAGCAAGATATCTTCTTTGTGTTTCTTCGATTTGCTTAATTCCTCCTCGACTACTATTGGCATTTTTGGTGTATCAATTTCTCTATCAAGGTCATCTTTCATGCATTCATTTAAATCTTGTTACATCTTCCCACTTCTCAAGTTGATGGCATTCAATATTTTACCGAGTTGGTATCCGATTGTCCAGGAAATTTCTCCGGTGTTCTTGCAATTGAACTCGCCACTTGTGCGACCTGGCTTTTCAACATCTTTGTATGGCTAGTGAGAGAATCAACTCAAACCTTCAACTCTTTGATCATGATCTCATGATTAGAGTGTTATTGTATAAACCTTTTATTGGATTTAGTTTGTGTTGCTGTGAATTGCTCCATCATTTTCTTTATACTTCTCTTTTGTGGTTGTTGTGGAGCTTCAGAATTTTGACTATAACCTCCTTGATTTTGATACATCCCTTGATTTGGTCAATAAGAAAAATTGGGATGATTTTGTCATCCATGATTGCATGTGCAAGAATAGGAGTTGTTTGGCTGTGAATTGAAGTTATTAAGTGCATCTACATGCTCCACTCGACCACATTGCATGATTGTTAGAACTGAGTAATTTTCTTCAATATGACCTGAATTTTTACAGATTTCACAAGACGTATTAACAGCATTAACTAGACTTACACTCAATGAATCAAGCTATTTGTTTATTGCATCTAATCGTGCAACCATAAAATCTACAAAATTTACTGAATGCATCCTTGGGGCCACTGATGATGATTGAAAGCTACACTCTCTATGATGTATTCGGCTTCTTCTAGTGTTTTGTTCATTAAAGCTTCCTCAGCGGCCGAATCAAGTGATACCTTGGCGACATATGAAATCTCATTCTATGTCCTCAGACCTGGATTCCATAGCTTAGATTGAGAGTTGTGGGTGAAATCTTCATAACCTCAAGATAATTTGATACAAGCTCATTAAATGATCTAGACCTGTCATACTTAGTCATTAATACCACCAAAGGTTTCTTAGGACTCTCCTAGTTTAGATCATGTTAAAATTTTAAAATTTTGAATACTATAGGGTCATAAGTGAGTTTTGGTTAAAATTCGATAATGACCTTGCGAACTTCAAAATAACTTCAAACCAAGACCATTACACTCCTGAAAGCCTTTTAAGTGTAACCATACCCTCAAACTTGAATTTCATAGTCTAGATTGAGAGCTCAGTTTTTAAAATCTTCACAACTTTAAGACAATTTGACACAAGGTCATTAAAGGCCCTAGGCTTTCCATATTTACTCACCAACATCACTAAGGCTACCTATGACTCCTCTAGTTCAGATCATGTACAAATTTTAAAATTTTGAACGTTGTAGGTGATAATGCTCGTATGTTGCACTACGGGTGTATCAAACAAATCAAGTATCAAACATCTTCTATACTAATGTAGTATAGAGATGACTCGGTTCATCTCCCAACGAATGTAGCGGTAGAGTGATAAACCTAGGATCCAATGTTATTGCTTTTGAGTTTTTGATGTTAAATAGGAGTTTTGGTTGAGTTGCTAAAACTAATAACTGAAAGACAATGCAAGTAATAAAATCTAATCTAACTAAACTATACTTGCAAGACAATTAAAAGAAACATAAAGTAAAGCATTAACAAAACCTAGACTAATCTAACCTAATTGCATCCGAATAAAGATAAGAACTTAAAGTAATCGAAAGAGACAAGACAAACAAGGATTAAATAAAATAAAATGCAAGAATTTAAACCTAACTATTGGAAGAAGCAATTCATCGAACATATTATAGGCACATGTGAAAATTACCTGAGTGCATGCAATTTGAAACATGGAGGTTAATTCAAGTACAGTTCAACAACCAATTAAAAAAACCATTACAAAGAAAACATAACAACCAATTCAAACAACCAACATAAGGGAATAGATCACAATCTGTTCACTATGAGCTCCGGATGAAGGCTATTATGAAATTCGGATGAAATGGGTTGTGGACTGATCGATTGCTTTTGATGGGGTTGATCTATTGGAGCTTCAAATCTGATGTAATGTGAGTTGATCGAATGGATGATGGCTAGATCGACGAAGGAGAGCTACTAGGAAGATGAAGAGGGACCTTTTCTCTTTTAACCCGAAGAGAAGATGACGGTGAAGAAGGACCCTCCTCCTCTAACCCGAAGAGAAAGGGGAAGGGAGATGATATGGTAGTGGAGAAGATGAGTTCCTCCTCTTCTAACCTAAAGAAGAGTTGCGGTGGAGAGGATGGGGCTTCGGTTACAACTCTTCTAACTCGAAGAAAAGTGTCAGAGGTGAGGAGGATGAGTGGCGACCAGTGAGCAGTGGTGAAGAAGATGGGTGGCGATCGTCGACCGTTGGTGGTTGTCGATGGAGGAAGGAGGGAGTGGCGGCGTCGGGCGTTCTCTATTCTAGAAAATGATGCTCCCCTAGAAGGTATTGTAGCTTCTATTTTAAATTTGATCAAATTTGAACGGACGGCCAGAAACTCTCAAGATCTTGATTAATGGCTGGATCCTTTTAGATCTGAATCAAAGACTCCAGATCTCGATTGATGGTGGTGATCTACCATTCCTTTAACTTGGACTCACATCTCTTCGAATCTTACATGAACAGTCAAGATTTCTCCAGATTTAATCTTCTCATTTAAACCTAGCTTTAATCTTAATTTGGAATGATCCAACTGAGTTCATGGCCCCTTGGTTGCCTACAAAATCATGAAATAATGATAAAATTTAGAAAAAGATTATAATGAGCTCAAAAATATATCATAACTCATAAAACATGATATAAAGCAAAATTTGCACATACGGGATGATAAAAATACTAAGTATAAGAGTCAAAATAATACGTCAAAATGCTAGTTATCAATAAAGCATCAATGATTTTTGGCCAAAAACTTACTAATAACTTTAGGAGAATCACTTCAAACTATGATCATTACACTTCTGGGAGCCTCCTGAGTGTAATCATACCCTCAAACCTAGATTTCACCATCTAAATTGAAAGATATGAGCTTTTTAAAAACCTTGAGATAATTTGATACAAACTTATTAAACGACTATATGTGTTATTCATTAGCTATAAAGATGGTATTCATGAGAGTATATGTGGTATTCATGAGGGTACACACACATGTATCATTCAGATCTCAATAGCTATCTTTGGGCACATGTATGATTCGTACATTTTAACGATATATATATTTACCATTCATCAAAAAAAATTAAAGGACTATATCAAAGGATTTTTATAACTTCCTTGGTTTAGACTATATCAAGATTTTGAAATTCTGGACATTATAGGATTATCAATAAGTTTTAATCAAAACTCACCGATGAGTTTAGATACCTCAAAAATACTTCAAATTAAGTTCATTGCACTCCTTACATCACAATGTTTTATTGCCCTCGGGCAGTGGTGTAGTTATTAGGCCCTCCAAATGGTTAACCAGACATCTAAGGGTCGAATCCCAATTGCGACGTACTATAAGAATTTTCCTCTAGTGAGACGACAACCCTAAGAATGTTGGCCAATTTTATGAGCTTCCGTGAGGGCTTCCCGATTTACCCTAGTGACTGATGAAAAAATTTTGTGGGGCTGTGACTAGTTATTAAATTTGAGAGGTGTCCTAAGGCAATCACCTTAGATAATATACTATTTATTGGATAAATAAAATTACTTTTTGAGTGTACATTCTGTTATATTTGAAAGGTGTCTTAAGGTAATCACCTTAAGATATGTATTATTTATTGGATAAATAAATGATTCACTATTTGAGTGTACATTCTTTATGTGTATGATTGGATCTTAAACTCATTTACTGAATGTCCGCAATACAATTCATAGCATAAGAAAACTTGTGATTGGATCACAATTAGTAAGCATCTCTACATGTATAATTATAAATATATTGAAACATTCTCTAGTCGATGAATTAATGAGTTCAGAAATTATCAATTTTGTGAGACTAGCATGTGTTACACTCCTTGATTTAACCAAGCAAATGCTCCTCACTGGCTGGAAACATTGGGATATCATGAGTTAAACATTGATGTTGGTTAAAGGTAACTAGTTCATTGGAATAACCTGCCATGAGACTTCATATGAGTTTGTACATATATTGATATGTCAATGAAAATCTCATTGCGGCTTAAGTGCAAGTTTTCTTCGGCTTGAGGTATTCAAGTCATCTTAGTCATGGAGACTTATACTTTGACATCTTAAGTAAGAATCTCCTTGGGGGTGTGGACCCGAGATGATTGGGTATGAGTTTGAAGTGTCTGAAGATGTTTGAATAGCCTACAAAAGATTCACCACTCTTTGCATATGGAGACATATACTCTATGGTCACTTGTCAGGATTGTTACTCGAAGTCTTTGGCCAAAGCAATATATGTCAAGAGTATGGTACTCTTGGGTACATGTCTGAGTAATTTGAATCCATAAAATGAGAAAGTATAATGATATGCGTAGATTATATATATTTTTAGACATTATTTGTTGCACATCTACTTGTATTCCACTTAATATGATCTATATTATCACACTCTATCTTATACTATTATCATGTTTTTACTCCTTTAGTTCGGAGATCAGCTCTATTTGTATTTTCATTGACAGGATGTTATTTAGAGCTAAAATGAAGCTAATTGGAAATTGGTCAAGCTTGGGGAGTAAAAGCAAGCATGGTCATGTCATTCCAAGGCAAGCTAGGTCGTGCCTCATTGGCACAGTCGTGCTTCATCAGCAAGTCCTCACAACTTTCCCATAGGCAAGTCGTGTCCAAAGGGCATGATTGTGCCCCTCAAAAGCTCCCTTAGCAGACTTCCAAAAGTTCCCATGACCCAACCGTGCCAAAAGGTACAGTCGTGCCTCCTCAAGAATCTTCACCAACATTTCCAAAAGCATTCACAGGCAGGTCGTGCCTCATTTAAGTTGTGTCAACAGATGTGCATAGATTATATATATTTTTAGACATTTTATGATACACATCTACTTACATTTCATTGATTATGATCGACAAAATCGCACCTTATTTTATCATATTATCATATATTTTACTCCACTTCGTTCGGAGATCTGTTCCTTTATTTTAATTGGCAAAACGTGTTTCTGAGTAAAATGGAGCTTAAATGAAGAGCTGAGCAAGAAGTAGAGTGGAAAGCAGAGGAAAAAGCATAACTGCCAGGGCCAAGTCCATAGTCGTGCCACCCAAGCACGGCTATGCCTCAGTCCCATCAAAGGCTAAGGCCATGATCGTGCCAACCATGCACGGCCATGCCTCAGCCTCAACAGGAACCAAGACATGGCCATGTCATCCAAGCACGATCGTGTGAGATTCTGGAAGAAGTCAGCCAAGGGTCGTGCCCAAAAGGCATGGTCATGCCTTACCTCCAGAGCCTTCTCAAATAAGGGTCGTGCCAGCTAGGCACGGTCGTGCCAACCAGGCACGATCGTGCCTCTAATTAGTAGGAACCTCAACTTCTGACCGTGCCTAGAAGGCACGACCGTGTGTCTAGAAGGCAGGGATCATGCCCCTTGCCTATAAAAGGGGGGGTGGGGGTTCCCTTTGTGAAAGAAGGGTTTTCTTCCCTTCAAGGGAACCCACAAGGTCCAGCCACCACCATTTATAGGACTCTACACCGACGATCCGAGGTTGTTTTCTCCGCTCCATCCATCATCCAAGCAAGGAGAGCCCTCTTGAAGACAGAGATTTCATCCGGCTATGTATTTCTTCCCTCTTAGTTTAGATTAGGGTGTAGAATGTTTACTTTCTTGTCTCCATGTTTTCTCCCCTTGTTTATGGAGTAGATACTTTGCATTCTAGGATAGGGAGTAACAATGATATGATTGGTGATGTATGAACTGTGGATATACCCATTTTTTTATTTCTATGAGACGTTTACTATTTGTTCTATGTGTATTGTGTCTATTACATGTTTAACAAAATGTGTATACAACTAATGCATGTATATGTGAATGATTTATTCTTATTTTAAGATGACTACTAGATTGGATAGATTGGATAATTAAGAGATCCTTAATGACAAAGGATACTTATTCAACCGAACTTACTATACCCTTAGTGATAAAGGGCATCGATACTTACCCATTTCTAGGGCCAAAATACCTTGAAATAGGGACTAATCATTTGCTGCATAGGTGTAAGTATGGAGGATAAGGAGATAAACATATTCTAGGGACATTATCTACCATCATAGTGAAACCAAAATCTTAGAATCGCTTCCTAAACCAATTTTTCCAACTCTCTTGCATTCTTTTCTTCTTGGACCTTGACCTCTCACACACTCTCTCTCTCTTTCTTAAGTTCACAAGTATTCACCAACAATTCGATTAGTATAGCTACTTGCTTCATAGACTCACTAGTGTGCTAGTCCTCAGTCCCCGTGGAATCAATAATCTTTTATATTACTAACTACGTAACCGTGCATTTGCAAGAGCATAAACATCAACCAAAGGACCAAAAAACCCCACGACCTAACCATGCCAAAAGGCACGATCGTGCCTGCCTAAACCTTATTTGCCACATCTAGGTCGTGTCATTTGGCACGATCGTGTCATTTGGCACGGTTGTGCCTTTTTTCTGGAGACTCCCACAGCTAGGTTGTGCCCTTTGGGCACAGCCATGCCTTTTTCCTGGCATTCCCCACGGCATGATCGTGTCTCACAAGCATGGTCATGTGACGATGAGGCATCATCGTGGGGCCTATAAAAAGGGGTCAAGATCCCCTTTTTAAAGGGAGGAAAGGTTTCCCCTTTAAGAGAATCTACGAGGTCAATTTCCCATTTGATTTTCATGATTCGTCCACCTCCGAAGCAAGGATTTCATCCAAGAATACCAACAACGCATCGATAAGCATCTCTTCTTCTTCACTCTTGTTTTGGATTGTAAGAACGCTTCATTTCTTGTCTCTTGCTTGTAACTCCTTTCTTATGGAGTAAATTTCCAAGATTCTAGGATTTATGGAGTAATTATAATGTGATGTTGATGTATATACTATGGATTTGCTAATTTTCTTATTCTATGAAGTGTTTATGAATTGTTTCATGTGTGTGATGCTTTGGTTATGCTTGATTTATTGTGTGTGTGAAATGTATACATGTGGATGTGAAAGATTGTCACCATGTAGAGGAGATTGCTCTAGATTGTATGACCGGAGAGCCCTTAGTAATAGATGATAGTCCTTTAATCGGACTTTCTAAAGTCATCACCTTGAATTGGAGTTAATTCTCCATAAGCGAATAGCTAACTAGAGTTCAATGGATTTTCACCATTCTAATGTTAGGAAGTGACTTGTGTAATCTAGATTGTATGATCGGGGAGTCCTTAGTGACAGAGGATAGTCCTTTAATCGAACTTTCTATGTTATCTCTTATACTTAATAACATTTGGAAGAAAATAGTGTAAGTACTCCGGTGTAACCTTCACGGGTTTTTATCGATAATTTGATTAGAAATTCCTACAAGATTATAAACATGGAGATAGGGAGATGAACAATCCATAGAATCATTAACTAGCATCATAATGAAACCTAAGTCTTAGGATCGTCTTCCCAAACCAACTTCTCTCTCAACAACCAACATCTTCCATCTTGGACCTCTCAACCTTTCTTTCTCACTCTCTCTCTCTCTCTCAAGCTCTAGTTCTAAAGCTTTCATAACTAACTTTTGATTGTCTAGATAATTTATTTTATGAACTCATTAGTGCTTAATCCACAGTCCCTAAGGATCGATATTTTATTACTTAACGATTTTACTGTGCACTTTCGATAAGACGAACAAGTTTTTTGCACTGTTACCGAGGACTGTTTTAGATTGATATTAGTGATAAGCAATTTAGTTACTCTAGACATTTTTCTTTTTATTAATAAATTTCTACATTTACTTGTTTGGTGAATAACTTTGCAATTTACTGACTTTCTTTAATTCTGCATTTATCTTTTTTGCAAATAGTTCTATCTTGAACTTAACTTAAAAGCACTTGGATTTATTTTATTTATATGCGACGGCTAATTTTGCAAGAGGTCTTTTGTCTATCAATTCTGAGCACATCTCATCATGATACATAAGCCTCTAAAAGATTATGTTGCTCCCTTGCATGGAAGGGAATTGGATCCTAATGTACCTCCACCAATCTATGCTCTGAAATTTATTCTTGATTCAGCATTTATTTTCAAAATTCAAGAAGATCAATTGGATGGTGTTACGTAGTCACAAGTGCATGACAACGTCGTTAGTAATATAAAAGATTATCATATCCACAGGAATTGCAGATTAAGGCACTAGTGATTTCGTGAAGGAAGTTATCTAGACTAATCAAGTTGTGAACTTGTGAACTTAAAAGAGAAAAGTGTGAGAAAGAGTTTGAGAAAGAGAGAGAGAGTTGTGAGATTTGGGTTCAAGTGAGTTGTGAAGGTTGATTTAGGAAGCGATTCTAGGCTTTCAATTTTACTATGATGTTAGATAATATCCCTATAACATGATCATCTCCTAATTATCCATGCTACTCCTATGAACTAGAATTAGTTCTTATGTCAAGATATTTTAACTCTAGAAAGTGGAATAAGTGTTAGTGTCCTCTGTCACTAAGGGCATAAATGTTCGATCGAATGAGAATCCTTTGTCACTAAGGATCTCCTGATTATCCAGTCTAGTAGCAACCTTAACATAGAAGCAAAAACTTAGATCTACATGCATCATTCACATACACATTTTGTCAAACATGCACAAGATACAACTCATACATCATCAATCACATCATAGTTATTCCCTAACCCTAGAATACATGAGCTTTACTCTATAAACAAGGAGAGAAAACATAAAGACATCAAAAGAAACATTTAAGCCCAAATCTAGAAGAAAGAGAGAAAGAATGCCTAGTCGGATGTTGTCTCGGTCTTCGAGAGTGCTCTCCTTGCTTGGATAATGATAGATCGAAGAAATCTGCTTCGGATCATCGGAAAAAACTCTGAAAAATAGAGTATGGATGGACCTGGTGTTCTCCCTAGAAGGAAAAAACTACCTCCCTTGAGAAAGAGACAAAAATCCTCTTTTATATGCATAGGGCACAGCCCATGTCTATTTTAGCACATAGTCATGTCTGGGAGACACGGCCTGGACTTGAGGCTGTGATGGGTGGAGGCAAGGTCATGCCTATAAGGCACAACCCAGGTTTGAGGATGCACTGTAAGTGAGACACGATCATGTCTGGGACACACGGTCGTGTCTGGGAGACACGATCGTGCCTTGGCCTTCTTTATATATGTCACATGGTTATATCTGGGAGACACGGTTGTGCCTTGAACTCTTACTGCAAGTGAGGGCCCGTGCTTGGGGAGGCACGGCTTGTGCCTTGGTCGTGCTCGGCCAGGGTTTTTCCTGGTTGTTCTGCTTCCTACTCTGCTTTTTGCTCTGCTTTCCTGCTTTTCTCTCCGTAAAAGTTATGTTTTTCTCTAAAACGTATCCTGTAAATGAAAACACGCAGAAAATATATCTCCGAACGATATGGAGTAAAAAACATGATAACATAATAAAATAAGGTGTGATAATGTACATCATGTCAATGAAATTTAAGAAGATGTGCGTTAAATAATGCATAAAAACATATATAATCTATGCACATCACACACCAGACTTAAACATTTGTTTATCCTCAAGCAAAAACCTGCAATCTAGATTCATGTGATAATGAGGTGCATCATAATCCCTAGTGATTCATATTAATCCTATCCCATAATTTTATTAGCGAGCATGATACAAAAATTTATTTGAGAATGACCTAAATAATAGTTCTCCGTGCTCGTTGCAATAAGTGGACTAACATTTTCAAGTATCAACTCCCAAGCCTAGTCAAGTCGTCATCTAACTGTATTCTTTATGTTTCCGGTGATAGGCATTTACCTACCACACACATAATTCATCTTTCTCAACTACACAATGTCTCAAAGGATAATTCAGATCGAGAGAAACATAACAGTTATTTTCCCAGTAACCTAACTTAGCCTCAAAGGGGTAACTTGTCAGTTTCCTCTCACAATAACTATTTTTTCACTCGTATTCATGTCTTTTTTTTCTTTTTTATATGCTTGTATATAGTAATATATAGCACTAAAATTAGTAGAGGATTTTTTATTTTTCCAAATAAGTTAACGTGATCTGAGTTTCTCCGGTAACCAAAATGTAATCATCTTAAAAACACAAGTACTAGTCTAGTTCTATGTATCATGACTATTTTTAGATGTATCAGCTATTAATATCAAGCATAATGTGAAAGAGATCCTAAGACTAGGTCAATTCTAAGACTCTACAATTACATACATGCTCACTTCAGGCTACTATAGATAGAAAAAATTAGTTTACTAAACATACTAGCACATGCATCACAATACATACAAATCTTAGATAAAAGTGTACTAGTTTTTTGCAAAAAGAACAAGTCATGCTAAAATGTGATAATGATGCAATTGACATGCCCAAAATTAGAATAAACAAACTAAAGCAAATACAGAAAATAAAACTAAGTTAACTCAAGAAAATGTAAAAACAAAATAAAGTTAGGTACATATGTACAACTCTCCTCCAGACTTAAATATTTCATTGTCCCAATGAAATCAATAAGGTGGAGTCAAGAGAAAATCGGGGAATCCTTCAAATTCATTTAGAATAGGTATTCAACCATTGTTTTTCAAGTTTTTGTGATAATTGTACATAGAGGCAATTTCTATATAGGTTTGTCTCATTAAAGCCTGAAATTTCTCTTATTTCTTTCAATCATTTCTTTGTACTTCATGTAATCAATGAGCTTTTGAAATAACTCTTCCTCTCTCTTGAAATGTTCCCGCAAATATTGAAATTATTCATCCGACATTACATGATGTTGCTCTAACAAATTTTTATGGATGTTCATGTCGTGATGAAGTGTATCTAAAATAGGTTGAAATGCAAAAACTTTAAACTTTGAGAGAGGGTGGTTACTTAAAGATTGGCTACTTGAAGACATGTGAATGGAGGGTTCTATAAGCAAAGGTTGCTTAAAGGCATTCAACATTAGCAAATTTTCTTTGATTCTTATGGTGGTCAAGTCATTGTTTGGCAAAGCTAAAGAAAATCTATCTTTCAATATAAGATTGTATTCATGTACATCCCTTTTTATCATTTTTATAGTCAAACAAAACTCAATATCTAATCCAGGAGTATTCTCTACCATTTTTCAATCCATCTAAGTCCCAACCTAAGACAATCGCTATACGAGTGAGCAACCCTCCTAAAATGATCGGACTAGTGAAAGAAGATTTTCCTAGTCTAACTAAGTGTTTTACAAAGAGTAGCTCTGTTTCGACATTTACTTCTTCAATCATAGCTCATAAACTTTATAACTCACAATGACGCACAGTACCTTTATGTTCACTTTGGCCAAAAATTGTATGTCTTATTGCTAAGTAGATGTAATGAAAGATTGGGTTTACAATGCATCTAGCCCTAGAGATAGCCGCTATAAAATGTCTTCCATTACCCCCAGGTGCATCCCATATCTCTGAGCTTTTGAATTTATTTGAAGTTAATTTTCTTTGTTCATATGGCAAGTTAAAACATGTATTGAAGTCATCAAGTGTCCAAACATAGTTATCATTAAACAACCTAAATGAAATTATTTCCGACTCTTGGTTATCATATCAAAAATTGATAAAACTTAAAATTTCTAAGGTGATTCTAGAGTATGTTGAGTAATTCATCTTCATGATATCATTCCATCCAACCCTACCAATTAACCATTCAATATCATTTGTAAATCCTAAAGCATCCAAAGTATCATAATCCACATATTTAGTGCAAGAAATAGGATGATTCATCAAAGAGTTGAAATGAAATTTTTGTTCACCATTTTCAAAAATAATACCAAAGTTGTGATTCATACCCTTGAAGCGTGTCCTTTCTTCATTCTCGAAAGGAAGTTTTTCTTTTCCTTTGTTGTTGGATTAACTTTCTTTTTGTGAGCCCGATCTTCTTCTAAAGTTTTTCAACATTTTGGGAGAGAGTCTTGAGAAGAGATGAAAGATGGTTGGGGAAGAAGAAGGAAGAGGCTCGCTTTGTAGAAGAGGAGAAGGGTGAGAGCTTTTTGGGTGGTGAGAAGAAATTTAAAAAAAAAAGTGGAGAGGGCTTAAGAAATGGAGGAGAGGGAAGAGGAAGAGACAAGAGGGAGGGTAAGGGGTAGGCACAACCGTGTGTAAGGGTTACACGACCATGTCTTAAGGGTTTTAAAACCCTAGGGCCACCACACGGCTGTGGTTGAGTTGTTTCTGCCTCTTGGACATGGTCGTGTTTGATAAACAAACCCCTGTTTGGAGTATAACTAGAAGAGACACGACCGTGCCTGGTGGGCATG
>JBBUKS010000065.1:5350176-5361954 GCA_038050645.1 Hedychium gardnerianum
ACTTTCTAGAGTTAAAAGATCTTGACATAGGAACTAACCCTAGTTCATAAGAGTAATGTGGAGAATTAGGAGATGATCATGTTATAGGAATATTATCTAACATCATAGTGAAATTGAAAGGCTAGAATAACTCCCTAAACCAACCTTCACAACTCACTTGGACCTAGACCTCACAACTCTCTCTCTCTCTCTCTCTCTCTCTCTCTCTCTCTCTCTCTCTCTCTTCTCTCTCTCTTCTCTCTCTTTCTCACACTTTCTCTCTTTTAAGTTCACAAGTTCATAACTCGATTAGTCTAGATAACTTCCTTCAAGAAATCACTAGTGCCTTAATCCACAATCCCTGTGGATACAATAATCTTTTATATTACTGATAACGTTGTTGTGCACTTGCAGTATGTAACAACCTCTTCTCTTCAAAACCTTGTTCTTCATTACCTACACCAAGTTATGAGTAAGATCATCTTTAGTCGAGGTGAGAGTGATGATATGGTACGAAAGGTTGACCTTATTGTTTTGGGGCTATATTAAATGAGGTTGATTTTAATTCAAATTTCTATTTTCTCCAAAACTTAGTGAGATCCAGTAGAGTGACCTCAAGTTCAATAGTTTTTGGCGGATTGATTTCATACATCGCCGCACACTTGGAGTTATTTGGTTTAGAGGTGGTACATGGGAACTCCAAGATCGATATTAATACGTGCATGGCGATGAAAATGATAAGTCGGGAAGGAAATGGGTATAGATTTATTATAAAGCTTGGATTCCCCCTTCTTTTGCCCAATCCCGACCGCACCTCAATTAGAAATCCCACTAACTAGATTATTAAGGACTTTGCACCCAAGTATACCCCTAATCCAAATAGAACTCCTATTCATACTCCTCCCCTAGTGACTTTGACAGAACCCTCTTCCTCTAGACATGAGTCAACTAGACATTCCTTTGCATATGGTGATACGACTTAGTCTAGTTTTAATTTTTCTAATTTTCGTACCTCTTTGGATACACTGCTTGAGGAACATTCGGCCCACTAACGTTTGTTGGAGGAGCATTTTGCTATGACTCAAGAGCAGTTCCAAGAAGTTCGGGATCATTTTATGAGGTCAAAGGAGTTCTATGATATTGTTACTGATTTTGTTAACAATCAGTACCGAGAGTGGGCTAGGGACGTGGAGTTTAAACAGTCTGTTGATATCATGAGGTAGCAAGTTGCCACACTTTATCAATACCATGAGCATCTTGGTAACCTACCCCGCATATCTAGATTTTCTCCCAGCCCTCATCCACTATATTGAGTTGTTTCATTGAGGACAATGAAATGTCCAAGTCTTGGGGGGTTGTATATATATACATATTCTTGTTTCAGTTTTTGCTTATGCATGTTTTGAGTTAGTTTATTTTTGTTTCACTTTTTGTGGCATGTCGTTTCATCAACATCATGTTTGTAGCATGGCTTGTTCTCTTTGCAAAAATATTAGCACGCTTATTCTAGTTCTTCATGTGTTGTGATATATGTGCTAGTATATTTAGTGATATACTTTTTCCTATCATTAGTAGCATGAAGTGAGCAATGTTTTCATTGTATGAGTTTGAGAATTGGCTTAGTTTTAGGATCTCCTTACACTATACTTGACATTGTTAGTAGATACATCTAAAAATAGTCATGATTCATAAAACTAGACTAGTACTTGTGTTCCTAAGGTGTTCTTTCAACTATATTTTGGTTACTGGAGAAATTCGGATCACGTCAACTCTCTTGGAAAAATCAAAATCCCATTTAATGTCCTAGTTCTACATTTTGGAAGCACCCAAAAAAATGGAATAAAGGATAAAAAAATAGTTGTCGTAAGTGAAAACTAACAAATTACCCCTTTGAGACCGAGTTAGGTTATTGGGGAAATAAGTGTTATGTTTCTCTTGATTCCGAGCTATCCTTTGAGACCTTGTGTAGTTTGAAAGAGATGAACCATGTATGTGGCAAGTAAGTGTCTATCGCCAGGAGCATTAGAAACACAATTAAATGATGACTTGACTAGGCTTGGAAGTTGATACTTCAATTGTTAGGCCACTTATTACATCGAGCACGGAGAACTTCTATTTAGGCCATTCTCAAACAAATATTGTATCATGCTCACCAATGAAACTACAGGATAGGATTAACATGACTCAATAAGGATTATGATGCATTTTATTGCCACGTGAAACTAGATTGCAAGTTTTTGCTTGAGGATAAGCAAAGGTTTAAGTCTAGGAGTGTGATGTGCGTAGATTATATATACTTTTAGACATGTTTATCGCACATCTATTTATATTTCATTGACTATGATCTACTTTATCGCACTTCATTTCATATTATTGTCATACTTTTACTCTCCTAGTTCGGAGATTTGCTCTCTTCATATTTTCTTTGATAGGACGCGATTCAGAAGCTAAAAGAAGATAAATTACATAATGGAGCATCAAACATGGCCACTTCTACTACTATGGTCGTGCCTCACAGGGCACGATCATGCCTCATAGGGCACAATCGTGCCTCAGCCAATCTCCACCAGATCGGCCTAGAGACATGGTCATGCAAAGGGCATGACCATGCCTCACAAAAATCCTCCAGCTTCTTCAACAGATCAAGAACAAAGCATGGTCGTGTCAAATGGCATGGCCATGCCTTCTCCAGAGAAATTCTTTAGCTGACTAGATCACACAAGAAGTCATGTCGTGTTTTTTGGCATGGTCATGCCAAATGTCACGGTCGTGCCTCTCTAGGGCCCTTCACCAGATCAAGTCTTCATATAGGGCTTGCCAAACGACACGGCCGTGTGAGTTTCCTGGAGACTTTTCATATCTGGGCCATGCCAATTGGCATTGTTGTGTCCCTTTACCTAGCTCCAGCAGCCACATGGCCGTGTGGTTTCACACGACTGTGTGGGCGAGGGGCACGACTGTGTGTGCTATAAAAGAGGATCTAGATCCCCTTTTTAGAGGAGGAGAGGTTTTCCCCCTTGTGGGAATCTATGAGGTCCAATTCCATATCGATTCTAATGATCCGTCCACATCCGGAGTGAGAATTTCATCCAAAGACACATGCAAGTCATAGATAAGCATTCCTTTCTTCTCCTTTCTAAGATTTGATTGGTATAATGCTCTCTTTCTCATCTTTGGATTGTAATTCCTCTTCTATAGAGTAGATATCCTTGATTCTAGGATGTAGGGAGTAATATTGATGTGATGTTGATGTACAAACTAAGGATTTTCCAATTTCCTCTTTCTATGAAGTGTTTATGAATTGTTTCATATGTGTGATGCCTTGCTTATGCTTGATTTAATTTGTATGAGAAATGTTTACATGTGGATATGAAGAATTGTCACCATGTAGAGGGGATTACTCTAGATTGTATGACTGGAGAGCCCTTAGTAACAGAGGATAATCCTTTAGCCCGACTTTCTAAGGTTATCACCTTGAATTGAGAATAATTCTCCATAAGGGATTAGCTAACTATAACTTAATGGATTTTCATCATCCTGTGTTAGAAAGTGTCTTGTGTAATATAGACTGTATGACAGGAGAGTCTTTAGTGACAGAGAGTAATCCTTTAACCAAACTTTCTATATTACCTCTTCTACTTAGTAACATTTGGAAGCAAATGGTATAAGCACTCCGGGGTTATCATTACGGGGTCACACAGGTAATTTGAGTAGATACTCCTATAAGGTTGTAAACATGGAGGATTAGGAAATGAATAGTTCATAGCACATTAACTAGCATCAATATGAAACCAAAGTCCTAGGATCGCCTTCTCAAACCATCTTCTCTCTCAACAATCAACCTCTTCCATCTTAGATCTCACTCTCTTACTCTCACTCTCTCTCTCCTTCTCTAGTTAATAAGCTTCCACAACTAACTCGATTGTCTAAATAATTCTCTATATAGACTCACTAGTGCTCAATCCTCAGTCCTCGTGGAATCGATATTTTTTATTACTTACAACGTAATTGTGCACTTGCAGTAGCGATCAATAGGTTTTACGTGGGTATATTGATGCTAGCTTCCAGATAGATAAGGATGACTCCAAGTCATAGTCTGGGTACATATTCACATTGAACAAAGGTGCAATAAGTTGGAAGAGTTCCAAGCAAGACACCATTGTCGATTCTACCATAGAGGCAGAATACATTATAGCTTCTAAAGAAGCAAAGGAAGCGGTTTGGATCAAGAAGTTCATCTCTGAACTTGGAGTGGTTTCAACCATTGTTGAAGCATTACCAGATTACTGCAACAACAGTAAAGCCATTACTCAGGCTAAGAAACCCAGGTCTCACCAACGATCCAAACATGTGCTTCGACATTATCATTTGATCAGAGAGATCATCAATAAGAAAGAAATACAAATCCTTTGACAAAGACTCTTCCACAAAGTAAGTTTGAGATTCATGTCCAGACCTATGATATACCATGATAATTGGGATTAGGCCAAGTGGGAGTATGCTATATTTGAGAAATATCCTAAGGCGATCGCCTTATGGTATATACTATTTATTGGATAAATAAAGATTCACTATTTGAGTGTATATTCTTAATATATATGATTAAATCTTAAACTCATTTATTGAATGTCTGCGAGATGATTCATAGCATGAGAGAACTTGTGATTGAATCACAACTAGTGAGCATCTCTACATGTGCAATTATAAATGTATTGAAATAATGCCTAGTCGATGAATTGATGAGTTCAGACATTATCAATTTTGAGAGACTAGCACGTGTTATACTTCATGGTTTATCCAAGCAGTTGCTCCTCACTAGGTGGAGACATTGGAATATCGAGAGTCAAATGTGGATGCTAGTTAAGGGTAACTAGTTCATTGGAGTAACCTGCCATGAGATTTCATATGGTTCTTTACATATATGGATATGTCAATGAAGATCTCATTGTAGCTTAAGTGTGAGTTTCCTTCGACTTGAGGTATTCAAGTCACCTTGGTTATGGAGACTTATATTTTGACATCTTAGTCGATATATCTCTATGGAGGTGTGGGTACGGGATGATTGAGTATAAGTCGAAGTGCCCAAAGGTGTTTCGATAAACCATAGAGGATTCATCGCTTTTTATATAAGGAGATGTATACCCTATGGTCACTTGTTAGGAATGTTACTCGAAGTCTTTGGCCAAAGCAATACATGTCAAGAGTATGGTACTCTTGGATACATGTCTGAGTAATTTGAATCCACAGGACGAGGAAGTATAACTTGAGCAAGGTGTGACATAGTTAACCTAGTGGGGACTAATATATAGACCATGTCTTGAACCAAGTGGGTATAAGACGAGTGAAAGGAATGAGGCATGACCCACTAGAGCTGCCTAAGGGTTCAGAAGTGTTTCTGGGATCAACTGTTAATTTTTCAATCAATTCGGGATCATGATGTACTACTAGGTGTCACTCATGATCGTTCCGTAATTATCGACGACCAACATAAACTAGGAACCTATAAGGTCAAACGCACTATGAGTTTATCCGATAGACATAAAAAAAGTTTGAGAATTGGATTTTCATATCTAGAGAGACTAAGTCTGGTTAGATAGACGAAGGGAAAAATGGAAAGGGTTTGGTGCAATGGAAGCACGGATGTGCCACGTATCTTATAGACGAGTTAAACCCTCTTTGTTTAATTATAAATCAAAATTGGTTTGATTTTAATTAAAAGGAGTTTGGTTAATGAAGCAAAGTGGTTTGGTTTTGAACCAACATGGTTTGGTCTTAAACCAACATGGTTTGTCTTGAACCATACTTGTGGATGGTGGTTTGGATTTTGGGTTAAAGGATACGTGTTTGAATTTGTTATTCAAACTCGATAAGAGAATCTATATAAAGATATAGAAAGAAAAGAATTTTATTTAATTGAACTTAACCTAAAGTTGTTTTAGGTTTTTGTTTTCTTTCTCCACTTTCTCCCTTCTTCCGCCACCCAAACAAAAAGGAAAAACTTTTCCTTTTGTGGCCACCGCCGACCACAACACAAAGGAGAGAGTCTCTCCTTTACTGTCGTCGTCCAAGCCCATCCAAGGAGGTGACTTCGGCTAGCCAAACCTATTGCCCACCGGAGCTTGGTGCTGTCGAGAGAGGTTGTCGCCGGCAACAAGTTGATGTCGGGTCTAGCTGCCGCCCAAGAGGAGTTGTCACGCACCTTTAGGGAAGCCAAAGCACCTCCAACTGACCACCGTTACTGATGGGCCTTTCCTGGCCATCACCTCTTGCTGGTAGACGTCTGACGTCGATCGACATCCATCGCCCAAGATGTAAATAGTAGCCCGAAGGCTGTTGTCCCGGAGGTCCTGCCAGTCTTTCGGTTGCTCCCACCACCGTCTAAGGATGCTACCGGGAGAGTTTTGCTCCCTTCCCTTCGTTGAACTTCCTGCCGACCATTCCTGCTACCGCCGGACCTGCTGTGGGGTTGCCTGACCAGCAATAGTTGCTGCCAAAAATTCTAACAAAGGTTGAAATTTGTTTAGCCAACCGAAATTACTGCCCCTCGCCGATAGAAGTTTTTCCATCCCTCAAGCTACTGGTTTTTTTTGCCTTCAGATAGTGACAACAAAAATTCTTGCGGCTATTTATTTGTGCCTCTAGTTGCAATTACCGTCGGGTACAAATCGGACCGTGATCCCTCTCTTAGATCGCTTCGTCTCCCACCTTCAGCTTGTATCAAAGCAGAGACATTACTCGTGACTAAGTGAAGTCGCCTTGAAGATGACTCGGTGTGGATACAAGTAGAGGCAAGCCCTATTAGTCTTATTCATTGATTCCTAAAGAGGTTAGCCTTGCGAAGCTAGTAAACGCTCGCTACATGGTTCGATAATGAACTCGCAGGTAAAATTTAATTATAGTAAAAATTTATATTGCGGTAATGTTTGACACTATTGTATGATGCATGCATGTGATGTGTGTTGTAATAAATTATATTTATTATTTGTCTTCTGCTGCGCATTTGTGAAACGTGTCAATGCACTCATCGTATCGTGCTCCCTAATAGGTAAAAGGTACTTGGAGGTTCTAAACAAGTGAATGTGACTTTCTTTGGGTCAAGTAAGTTTTCTGGCTCTGACTCAAGTGGTGGTGCCACTAAAAGAAGTGATTCTTGGAGCTTTGCATTCACTGCATAAGTCTTTACACATCCATCATCAACAAATTCTATTCCTACAACATCCATAGTGTTAAGAGGTTCTACGACCAAATGAAGTGATTCTTGGAGCATTGCTTCCACAACACAAGTCCCTACACTTTCATCCACAATATCATTATAGGTTGGATAGAATATACTAACATCAACATCAACAATAGGAGTTTCAACAACTTCATCAATAATCTCATACTGATCATCATCATCACTATCAACATTAGAAAAATCTATAACACTATCAACATATGCAACCTCAGTAAGTACATCCTGAATTTTACAAGTAACCACATCATCATCATAGAATTTGTTAAATTCTTCATCTTTCTTGGCTTTCACTAGACTATATGGAAAAGAGGCTGGTTGTACATAGGTCCTTAGTGGATACATTGGGCTGGATTCATCTTTCATTTCCTCATATTTCTTTTGAGTATGTAGCGGAGATTTAAATTGCTCATCTAGCTTTGGTTTGACCAACCGTTGAGGGAATGATACTGGTGGCTTATAGACCCTTACAAAAGTGATGGAATTGAGTTTTTGTGGTTCTCTCTTGTCCTTCTCCTGAATTCCTTTGAAATTCATGGTACTTCTCAACTCGATAGCATTACAACATTTAATAGAATTTGTTTTAGTTGGGAGGGGTACTTATCTGAGAGCTATGGCAGAAGTCCAAAGAACTGTGAAGTCAACCTCTCTATCTTAGCCTCTAACTGTCTGAACCCCTCATTCTGTGACTTGATCATATTTTCTATAAGGTTTTCAAAATTCTTGGGTGGTTGCAACAACTCTTGTTTAGCGGTCACATTTGCATCCATGGCTCGTACTTTTAGGATTCATAGGGAAGATGTCATCTAATTTTTATCTGACCATTCATGTAGTTTCAGTGCCACTTGATCAATTAAGTCATATGCTTCGTCCACACTTTAATTCATCAAAGAACCCCCTACAACCGAATCCAATACGATCTTTGTTGAGAAAGATATCCTCGTGTAGAATATAAGAACAGTCAACCACTTCTCCAAACCATGAGGACACTGCTTCAATAAACCTTTAAATATATCTCATGCTTTCAAATAGTGATTCTCCATCTCCAGTTGTTCTTAGCTTATAATGCTTTGTCGAGGGAGAGAATACAACCAAGACCTTACTTTATCTATGAGATTGAAAGGAGATGCCAACAACCGAATATCATTCGCCGAGACTCCTTCATAATTCACCATATTGAAATATTCTTGAAATATCTCAAGGTGTAAATATGGGTTTTCTAAATATGCTTCTTCAAATTGGTGATCTTGTATCATGGAAATTAATGTTGGGTCAAGCTGAAATTGGTAGCATCAATTTGAGGTTTCACAATGGGCAATCTCACTCTTTCAATTAGGGGTGCTGCAAAATATCTCAATAGTCTATTTCCATTATCCATGCTCATTGTTAGAAACACAAATGTGCAGAATTTAAAAACAAGAAAATGCAGAATTAAAAGAAAGAAAGAAGAAAAAAATCTAGATTGACTAAATCACTTATTAACTAATATCAATCGAACAATCCCGAGCAACGGCGCCAAAAAATTATTGTAAATGATTACCGCAAGTGCATGGTGGTTGTCAAGTAATAAATATCGAATCCATAGGGATTGTTATTGAGCACTAGCTGAAATCGTGAAGCAAGTTATCTAGACAATCAAAAGATTGGTTGGAGTCACAAACAAAAGAGATATAGATAGAGCTGAGAATTAAAGAGAGTTGAGAGAGACAGAGTTGAGTTGGGAAAGCGATTCTTCGACTTCAGTTTCACTACGATGGTTATTGTCATTTTGAGAATTTTTTACTTTCCTATCTTTACGTATGTTCACAAGTAGTGTATCAATCCTAAGACTAAACCAGGCTCAATGCCTCTTTGCAAGAAGGCCTCCTAGCGTCCTCTTAAAAGATTACTCTTATCACGAGGGCTCCACAATCATATGACTAGTTTACCTCCTATACCCAAGACCATGAATTGGGGAAAACCCCCTTTAAGCCCTAAGATAGTTTATCACCTCATGGTTAATTCATCTAGATTCAAGACAATAATAATAGAAAGTCCTCTTTAAGGATTACCCTTGTCACATATGTCTCCACGGTCATACAATCTAGATTAACCTCTCTACAAGTCAATGGACTCACCACATACCAAAACATTTATCATCCACACAATAAAGAAGAACATAGAACATACATGTCATGCAATAGGGAAAGAAGCAATTACTTAGAATAAATGTCAACAATTACATCATAGTTACTACCTAATCTAGAATTCAAAAATTACTCCATAGAGAGGAGAGAATAATCTAAATACAATGAAGAAAATATTCTTACAATCCAAAATAGTGAATAGAGGGAAAGAAATGCTTAGCGAGAAGATTGTCGATGTTTTCGAAATGTTTCCTTGCTCTAGAAGTGGGAGGATCATCGTGACTTTTTGGATGGTGGCTCTAATGTTTCCCCAAAGGGGGAAATCCTTTTCCTAGGAAGGGGGTGGAGCCCCTGGTTCAAGATCCCTCAATAAAATAACCCTTCACTTCTATTTATAGCTTCCCAAATCTGGTTCAATTTGTTAGAGTGTCGGGGCTCCATTAAAATAGGTTTTTCGATCCTTAAACTTGATTTTCTCGCCTATCACCCTAAATCAAACTTGTAGATTTTGAAATTATATTCAATATGATAGGTAGTGGATTCCGTGGCTCAAACAAGATAAAAGTTATGCTCATTTGAAGTTTGGTCTACTGCTTAGGTCAGATTGACACGGTAGTGCCCTCCTGACATGGTCGTGTCAACCAAATTTTCTAGAAAGGGAAGTTTCTGTGGAGAATGACATAGTCATTGTAGATGCTACTGGTGAGAATGGCATGATCGTGATAGGAGGACACAACTGTGTCAATCTAATTGTCATTATATAGAGAATGACATAGTCGTGGCAGGGGTGATATGACTGTGTTAGCTGCTGCTGGTGAGAATGGCACTACTGTGCCAGGAGGGTATGGTCGTGTCAATCTGACTGTCATTCTACATAGAATGTCATGGCCGTGCTAGGGGGCACTACCATGGTAGGCGAAGCAATCCCCTTTTTGCTATACTTTTTTGCTTCTAAATTCCTCAAAAGGAACATGCCCGTGTCATAGGACACGGCTAGAGCGTATTCCTCTCTATAGCTTCCTTTTCCATGGCTTATTTATTGTTTTCTCCACAATCATGTCCTATCAATCAAAAGCACAAGGAGTAGTTCTCTGAACTAAAAGTAGAAAAAACGATAAAGAGAAGATGTATGTATGCAAAATATGCTCATGCAATGACACAAAACATATACAAAATAGTACTAAAAAGCAAGGATAAATAACACTCATCAAAGTTCCAAGCAGCCAGACGTGTACTATAAAAAGGGTCTCAAGATAGAGATTGAAATCAACTCATTCATTACTTCTCTTAATCTCTTGTGCTCGTACTCTAGTGTTTTCTAACTTTTTATGCTATGACATGCTGCAACCTGAGCTTCATTTTCGATCGATAGCACCTAGAGTAATTTTTTTTTGTTTTAGTGTTGCCTTATTGATGTGTGCAATCTGCAAGTGCATGAAATATCGTCAAGTAATAAAAAGAAAGAATCCATAAGGAATGGTGATCAAGTACTAGTATACTAAGCAATTTAATTGTCTAGACTAATCGTGGTTTGGTTTGTTCGAGAACAAAAGATTAAGGAAAGAAAATAGAGAATTAAGTGAAGAAAGAGTGAGAACTAAGCTAGAGTAAGGAAAGAAGAGAAAGAGAGAGTGATTTGAGAGAGATTAGTGGGAAAAGCGATTCTAGGACTTTGGTTTCACATAAATGATTGTAAACACTAAATCTATGTTTGGTTTCCTATCCTCGATGGTGATTTATGTAGGTACATTATCCTATGTATCTGACATGAACTCTTGGAACTACACTGACATTTCCATTCGAATTAATCATTTACTCTTAAAGCGACAGAGCTAAGGGTTTGCTTTCCTAAGGAAATCCCAATCACATGATCCCACAACTCTCGAGAAGTCTTCTCTTACTATAAAATGACGAATTGGAACTGATCAATTAAGTTCTATGAACAATCTATTGCTCCTCGTAGCTTACTGAGCTACTTTCATAGACAATATTCCATGTCTCGGGGTTCTAGGGGTTAGAGGATAGGGTTTTCCTTTCGATCCTTCCTCAAATCCTTGTGGAATACAAATCTTGTGCTTTTGGCTTCAAGATTATGTTAAATTTGTAGATCCAGAACACAAACACTCATATCATTGAACAAGAACAATTCAACTCAATAGATTAAACAAGTATTGTCTACAAATATATAAAGCTACTCCCTAATCCTAGAATCATGAGTCTACTCCATGAAATCGGAGTTATAACCAAAAAATATCAGGAACACAAGTTGCAATCAAGATAATTCAGAAAAGAGAAAGAAAAGCTTAGTTTCGATGTAGTGGTTTGTCTCAGTTGATCTCTGATCCAAATTAAGGGCGCTGAGCATCGAAATCCCCTTGAATCTTCTCTCCTAAGTGTTTTTGGGGCTCATGGATGGCACCCAACCAAGATCCCCTGGAT
>JBBUKS010000065.1:5407788-5422878 GCA_038050645.1 Hedychium gardnerianum
GACCAAAAAAGACTTGGTTAGCAACAATAAAACAAGATAAAATTTATTTAAATATAGATGATGATATAGTAGGGGATGGCGTAAAAGGATCCATATAGCCGACCCCATATAGTGGGATAAGGCTCGGTTGTTGTTGTTGTTGTTGTTTCTCGTTCTTACAAATATATAATTCCTTATACGCTGATTTTTTTTTCCACTTTCTCTTATACTTTCTCATTCCACCACCAAGATTCCTTGATGGTACATGCCCCTTTGACTCACCAAGTACACTCTTAGCTACTATTTTCAACTTTGATACCATCTTATCCCTTATCGTATTAGAGATCATATATTTCGCCTAATGCTTGTACTCCTATCTTCTCCTTAAATATATTTTATTTCCCATCCTTTAACTTCCACTACTTAATTCTAGGATTCGTGTATATTTGTCTGCTATTGATACGATGCTTGAGGCGTATATCCAACACTACTAACCTATATTGGGTAGTTAAGTTTTCTCCAGGATGACTTTGCAATCTTTACAAATTTTTTTATCCCTCTTCCTCAATTTGCGATTTATTATTCTCACTTTTGAATGTGATCACGTGTTCTTTTTTTTTTAAAAAAAACGTATTAGCTAATATGAGGTCATATGCTATCGTAAAATCTAATATAATTTTTCTTTCTTTATTTCTCGTTCCAAACCCATAACCCCCATGCACCCTCTTATATTTCTTATTTTTCACTTCGATATGTCCATTTTGATCACCTCCTATTAAAATCATTTCATTTGGCGGAACGTTTTGTAATACTTCATCTAGGTCATCCCAAAATCTTGATTTGGTAGGTTCATCTAATCCTACTTGAGGTGCATATGTGCTAATTACATTCATAGTTTCTTTTACCACTATTATCTTGAGAGTTATAATTCTATCTCCCTTTCTAATTACTCCTATAACTTCATCATTTAACGAAGTATCTATAACAATACCCATTCCATTTTCCCACTCCATTTATTGTTTTAACTTAAAACTCGAGTTCGATAATCTGTCTTTTCATCTATCCATTTGTCTCTTGTACTCACAAAATATTAATTCTTATCCTAATCATCGCATCTACTACTTCCATTGCTTTACCAGTGAAGGTTCCTATGTTCTATGTTCTAAATTTTAGAGTATTCGTTTTTCTATAATATTTGTTCTTATCTAACTTACGGTTTGAGAACTTTTGCCTATTTAACACTACACCCAAATTCTCATGGAGCTGTAATGGTTCTTGCCGATAGGTTACAGTCAGACCCTGCAACGTAAACTCTTGGATATTTAGCACTACACTTGAGTTCTAGAAATATAGCGGTCCTTGTCGAGACGTTACTATCAGACTCTGCAACGCGTTCCTTCAAGAAATAACCTAGCATTAGCACAATAGTTTAATGAATCTATTCATTGGATATTTGCCTTAGTTTAACGCTGACTACAACCTAACGAAATCCTTCTCCTTTATCCGGGCTTCGGATCGACCATGACTGGGGTTAATTCATTATGGGCGGAGTTTGCATTAAATAATAATCTAAATTTTTTGTACATGTTCTTTTCTGGTCTTGATCATAACTACCATGTCATTTGTATATGCTTCTAAATTCCTTCTGATCATCTCCTAAACAACTTGTTTGTCAATCTTTGATATGTGACTCTGTATTTTTCAGGTTGCATTACTTAATAGTAATAAGTATCTTTCAAAGCCCTGAATGATGTGTGCTGCTCGCCCTGCTCAACATCATAAATTGGTTGTTACTAAAGAAGGCATCTAGAAAGCTCAATGACAAGCCAATTATGTTGCCCACCATTTATATACATCACAGTGGGAAGTAACTGTTGGACAATATCCCATAATCTTATTAGAGATATTTGCCATAGTTACAGGGAATCTATTGAATTGAAAAATACTAGAATTCAAATTCTGACTTATGTATATTAAGATGACTTGAACTTATAATCTCAAGTTGTCAGGCGGGCTGGTTCGGTCGAGCTGTTGGCTCGAGTGGGACATCACTGGCTGAATGCTCCTAAGTGGTCCCAAATGCCACGAGGTCCGAGTGAGTTGCCAAGTGTCGAATCGGGACATTGAGTGCTCCTGCAGAGTCCGAGATGGAAGTTGAGTGTCAAGTCAAGAAGTCGAGTATTGAGCCGAGCTGCTAAGTGTCCGAGCTGAGTTGCTGAATGCTCGAGCGGCTACGTCACTCGACTACCGATCGATCGAGTCTAGAGAGAAAGATACCGAGGCTTGCGTTTGATGCAGTTTCCTTAAAATAGATTCGTCCTCTCCGGCGGTGCTTCGAGGTCACGCTAAATGTCTATTTTCTTGGATACAACGGTACAACCACGTACATAACCAAGCACTGGTTCGTGGCAAACCGAGTGAGTACTCGAGTGCTATCACGAGAAGAGCTGTCGAGCAGAGTGTACAACAGAGAGAAAGAACGAGGGAATGAAGATGGATGGGTTTTCCGTCTCTTTTGCTTATGCATATGCACTTCTCTACTCTTGGTAACGACCTTGTTATATAGGAGCTCCGACCCTCAGCTGCCTTGAATGGCCAAGTAATGGCTATTCAATCCCAAGGCTTAATGAAAGTCGCTTGCCATTTTTGTCTCGGAGGTTACGAATTCGCCATTAACATCCGACTATTTCAGATCTGACATATTAATACGTTCATTTGAGTAGGTACTAAAAAGAGGATTCGTGTGGCTAAACGTTGTTTGATTCGCTTGGGCAAATTTTGTCCTGACCAGTCCGGTATTCGATGTGCTCAGGTCGTGCTCGCACATGAGTTAACTTGGTTCTGTACAATTCAGATCTTGAATTTGCACCCCCTACGGGCCCGCGCGTGATTCAATATTAACCAATCATAAAACTTTCAATGCGGGACTAAACTCTCCACATCTATTTTCTATTCATATTTTTCCAACAGTAACCTTTCAGACATCCCTTCTGCCTAGTCAATTTCTTTAACGAAGCAGACTTCCAGTAATTGGTTCGCTTCATCCACTGCTTGCCTCCTTTCGCTAGCAAATTTCCTGGCCTTTTGATGTGTCTGTTGTGCCTTGGGCCAAATTTATAGCCTGTACTCAACCAGTTTTCTGCCTTGGGCCAAATGTATAACCTGTACTCAACCAGTTTTCTTTACTGACCACGTAAAGATCTTAAATTACTTCCACAATATCAGGATATCTCTGGCCTCAGCTACTAACTAGCCCTCAGCTTCAGGTTGTTCTTTGATTGTCAAGTATCTCTAGTTAATGTAACTTTATGCTGATTCTTGGAAACCCGTGTTTTTAAGTCTGCTTCATGAAGCAAAGTTTTCTTCCGAAGACAATAGGAACTATCGAGTTATTTTTTTTCCTTATATTTTTTAAAAGATTAGGTTTTATAGCACGTTTGAGATTGTTGGTTGCTTACCAGCTTCTTTTTCTTTCAGCAATGCCAAGCATGGCGACAGGAGTACCATACCTCATTTAAATTTTAGCATCCCTTGTGCAGCATTGCTGCCTATATTCAGGTTCTCAGGTGATGTACAACTTTTGTTTAAAGTTTTCGAACAAGGATTCTCTTTTTTTACTGCTTTCAGCTTCTAGAAATACAAAATCATTGTGTTTGTACAGAGGAACGTAACTTCTCGATACTAAAAGTTTTGGACGAGCCCAATGATCTCTTATCTTCTGTTTGGGCATTGCTACCTCCATCCGAATTGCAAACCCCCTCAGATTCACATAAGAACAACCACGAAAGCAAAGGATCTCGTTTCTCCAAGTTCCTCGCTGAAAAGCATTTGGGTATTGATGCTGAGAAAGGTCTAACATATCTTATCAAAGATAAGCCGCCAAGTAAGATGTGATTGAGAATGGAATGGAGATTGCTGGATTCAGAAGATGCCTGAAGCAGTGGTGCATGAGCTCGTTCACAACAGAAGTAGATGGATGATATATCACTGCCTTAAAACTTTTGATATATTCGGTAGGGAGATGTGATTGTGGATATGGAAGATGTATTCCATAGGATCAGGATATGTGATGGTCGATTTTGAAGACATGGTCTGTATGTGCAACTTGTATAAGAAAGCTGTCTCGAGCAACGATGGACGAGCTTATTGATTAACAGCAAGAATCATTCAACTGTTTGAAATCAATTTTCAATTTGTACATTTGTGATTGTATTAATGTGTAATTTTGTGGTTATTGATTGATAAATAATCATACAGAAAGCTGACAGAACGTTATTAATTTTCTATTATTTTTTTATTTCAATCCAGAACAACAAATATTTGAGGGTCTTTGGTTTTTTTGAGGGGCGGTAAATGAATTGAACGTTGATGAATAAATTTAATATTTAATTTAATAAAAAATTATTTATATTTATTTAATATATATAAGATTAATTAAATGAACAAGGAATAATTTATTAAACTACATGAATAAATTTAAATATATTTTTTATTTAATATATTAAATATATTATTTATTTAATTTGATTCGTTAATATTTATGAATTATGTTTATTAATATATTTTTTATTAATGTGTTAAATAAATATATTTTTTTAAAATAAATAAATAAATTTATATTATTAAATTAAATAATAAAAAAATTAAAATATAAAAAATTTAAATAAATTTAAATTGAAAGTTAAATAATATTTAAATGAATTAAGTTCATAAAAAGAAATCAATCAAGTTTGAACAATTATTTCAATCGTTCATAAAAAAAAATCAATCAAGTTCATTTTAGACTTGATTTGATTTAATTCGACTATCTTATTAAATAAGTTTAAACATCACAAAACTTGACATGGCTAATGGATTGGCTCGATTACAATCCTAGTTTCTCCTAAAATTACCCTTAAAATGTATCACCAAAGGCATGATTTGTTTCGCATAGCAATCCTCATTCGACATTGCTCTATTTTCCTCTTGCTCTGTTTTAAAATTGAATCAAATATTTGGGATACAAATTTTTGGATGCCGTGAATGTAATAGTATTGCAAGTATTAGTTGAACCTTACATGTTTAAGAGATTTTAAATTCTTACCAATTGCTAGAGATTTTAATCACCAACGTTGTCGGTGCCAGTGCATGGATCTAAGGGTAAATTCTTCTTGAATTTCTTTCTGATTTCTGACAAAATTATATATATATATATATATATATATATATATATATTTTAGTTAGGTTGTTAGTTTTATATTGGCAAGTGTCCTTCAAAAACACTTGCATTGGTACCTAATGGCTCAAACTATGAGGAAAATATGAGGTGGCTACACTAGGAAAGCAAAAGATGGAAGCATGAAGGATGGTATGGAAAAGGAGTCGACGGGTCTAGTGCATACAAAGGACAAGAAATTTAATGAAAGAATATATAAATGGAGCTAGAAGGATGACGTGAAACGAGAGTCAGAGGATTGATGCATTCGAGGGATTAGAAACTTAATGAAAGACTAATAGAGAAGGCAAAAGACAACTGTTATTAGTTGAGGGTTGAGCAAATTTGTATTTGAGTGAAGGTGGAACTCAATCTAGGCATATTTGATTCTTAGATAGGCCTAAGTCAAATTAATAGTTGACTAATAAAATAATGAACTAATGTTTATGATATTGTCGAATGATAGTCTATGTTTGGTTGACCATGAGTTTAGTCAACCAAACATGTTGTGTTGGCTGATCAATGTAGGTAGGAGTTGCAATGAAAACAATAAGAGTTAGTCAACCGACTATTTAGTCGATCAACTGATATAGTGTTGTTGATCAAAGTTATGCAGATCATATCAGAGAAAGTGATCAAGATTAGTCAACCAGATAGAGCATCTTGGTCGACCAAAATACAGTTGACTAAATAGTGCAATGTGGTGCACCAAAATACAGTTGACTAAATACATGTGGAGAACCAGGAGCAGTAGATGCAAAGATGAGCTTAGTTAGAGTTGGTGAATCAACTTCAATGACTTGGTCGACCAAAAAGCAACACCAAGTCTTTGCAAGAAGCAGTCACTAGGTCAGTTTTTGGCTATATTTGATTGACTAGGTGTGCATTTTAGTCGACCAAAGTGTGTCATATTAGTATTTTGATGTCAACAAAGTACTTTAGGAAATAGGTTAGTTAAAGGCGTCAAAGGCTCGAATAGAAGATATTCCTCAACAATCAATTCATCTAAAAATAGTCATATTATTCTTTACTTTGAATCTAAATATTGTTATCCATTGTAAACCTCATGTACTATCACATACTACTTCTATAAGAGGTTTCTTCATTTTTGATATATTAACGAAGGAGAGGAAATAGAGGATTTTAGGTCCGATCTACCTAATAAGATCATAGGCCATAACTAGGAGCCTGAGACCGTCAAACCATGTTAAATTGTCGTGTCATTTTGGTATGTATAGTATGCACTATGTTTCATACTTTCGCAAATAATGTATTTTATGTGTCATTGTCGAAATCACAGTAAGAGAAATAATTTTTATTTACAAGCATGCTATTCATCCCTTCCTCTCTAGCGATCCAGCTCACATGGGACCAAACATCCAGTACTCTGGAGATTAAGATGGGTGTTCGTGCTACTGATCACTCTGAAGGTTGAGATAGGGTGTTTAGGCTGCCAAGCACTTTGGAGACTAAGATTGTCATTGAGTACTTTGGAGATGCTGAGCAATTGAGCATGCCAATGATTCGAGGGTTTAAGTTGAACCGGGAGGCAGACTAATGCCACATGTGCAAAGTCTACTAATGTGGAGTCGAGCTACGTGGGCTAGGTTTACTGAGATAGAACGGGATCATTATCCAAGTATCAAAAGGGATGACTCAATATCAAGTAAAGTGTTTTCACTAATAAGAACAATAAAAAACAACAATTTTTTTTATCGAATAGTGTTAAGATGTTGGAAATTTTATTTCAAAGTAAAAAAATATTATATTTATTACTTCTTATTATGGGCAGTATTTTGTTTAATTTATTTTTTATTATGTATTTAATGAGCAACTACTATTTACTAATTAATTTAATATGATCTGTATTAAATAAAAAAGATTTATTAAATATGAAATCTTGAATAATCTCCACCACTCTCTAAACATAAATGAAGATACACATGTTAAAAACAAGTTTATGTATTTAGAGCATTTCAAATTGATTTTAACCTCTGGCTCATCAAGCTTTGACCATATGGTTCAACACCACATCAGCAAACCCATCAGTAAGCCCGGTGCACACAAGATCTGTCCATGTAAACTTCTAAAGTACTCAACCACCAGAACACCCTTTTCGGCTTCTAGAGTGCTGGCCTCTTGAGCACTCCTTCAACTTCCTGAGCACCCAAACTCTTGCCTTCAACACTAGATAATCTGAGTGCCTTGATTTAGGGTCGCTAGTATTCTACATGTCAGTTCCTCGGTTTGGGACATTCCGATGACTACTCTCTCCACCCTATGATACCCCACAGAATGAATCCCCCTTGAACTCATCAAGCTTCAACCATGTGGTTCAGCTCCATGTTAGTAGCTCCACATCAGCAAAGTGCTTGGCCTCCTGAGCGCCCGTTTGGCTTCCCAAGCACCCCAACTCCGACACAAGAGTCAAATTACCATATTATCACAAGTCAAGACATTGAATAAATAATCTGAGTGCTCTGATTTATCATTGCTAGTATTTTGCACGTCAGTACCTCAGTTCAACATGTTTCGATGACTACTCGCTTGACCCTGCATCCAAGTCTAGCCCATTCTGATCGCCCCTTTGAAAAGTGTGGGGCTCCATCCATCACTAACAGGTCCAATCTCTCAAAAGGACTGTGTATTTCATGGTGGCAAAAGGTGGAATGCTCGCCCCTAGTACCTCCGTCAATCCGTCCCAAAACCAATACGGAAGAGATAAATCACAAGTAGCTAGAACAGTGACCTATGCATGGAGGAAGACAGAAACCTAGCTACTAGTTAGGATTTGATCCCCATACCTCATGATAACAACGTCCCATACACTAGCCATCAATCCATCTCCGGAAGACTCTAAAGGATTATGTATTCTAGTACACTAGGGGTACGTGATTTCCGCAGGACATGACTTTAGCCTTTACAAAATAATAGTGGGGCCACTTTGCTGTAACAAGACGCTAGGAAGCTGTCAGAAGCTATGTTAGAAGCTATGACCTCGACATGACGAGGTCAATCTTAATTAGAATTCCCTCATAGGCTTTTTAGAGTTTGTGTTGACATAGCTTCAAGACCCTAAGGGACCAACGACCCTCCTATCCCAAATTCAGGTCCTACACTCAAGTTGACTCTCCTACTTATATTTTGCTCTTTCATTCAAACTCTATCACTAGAGTTTAACTTAAGCATCATAGGGGTTTTTTCGGATATCTCTAACACCCTTTAATGCTTGTCAATTCATGCAAGTTCATCTATGAAATTAGAGGAAGCTCCATCACCAACGTCCAATGAGGAGACGACTTTTAAATGAATTGTAATAGAACAATCTATGAGAATACTAGAGCTAAGGCATTGAGAATGGTAAACACAAGGGAAAACAATCTGGAGGACCCAAAATCACTTGGTGGCTAATGACAACCGCCTTCAACTAACATTATGGAAGCGAGGACAAGACCTATCACGTTGGGGCAACTTGCCTAGCTTGTCTAGCTACAGTGGAAGAACCTTTTAGGAAACACACAACCCCTTCCTCCTTTTGAGACCCATGTCAATCCACTGACATCGCCAACTACACAACCCCTTGAGTTCACAACCCAAAGTTCTCAGAAGGGCCTTATACAACCCAACTCATGGTAACATGTAGATAATCTACTAGAAGGAAAGGAAACAACTAGGAGAGCTTATGTGCAAAGAGCTACCCCATTCACTATGAACATTCTCATTGAGAAACTTCTTGCTTATTTTTGACCTCTCAAGTGGTAATATAATGGTTCCTCTGATACGGAGGACCATTTGTGTTGGTTTAAGAATGTCACCTTCCTCCACTGGTACGTGATTAGAGTGAAGTGTTAAGTGTTCCTAACGACCTTGGTGGAACCTGCTTAACAATAGTTTAATACCTTGAAGCCCAATGTCATTGATTCCTTCGAGGATCTCTACTCCATTTTCTTACACCATTTCATTAGCTAAGAAGTACTAGCAAACCCCCTGAGCTTATTCAACTTAAAGCAATGAGGGCAAGAGACTCTTTGGGAATACATCCAATGGTTCACGAGGGCGATGATGGAGGTTCCTTATACCATGACTGAAGTGTTGACTAGTACCTTCTCACAAGGTTTAGAGGAGAGGGATTTCTTTCAACTCCTAGTAAAAAAGCCCTTGATCAACTATGACAAATTTCTTGGTCATGCCAAAAAGTACATCAACATAGAGGAGGGACCATGGCTAAGGCAAGAATAGAGAGTCGCGACCTAACTCACCAAGAAGCTAGAGAAGTGAACAAATTATAGCCCAATCCGTAGAGTCGAGCCCCCAAAGTAATTTTTTCCCTTACACTCCCCAAGGCATCCAAGGAAAGGGCGTTGAAGATTTGTGAGGAAAATCAAGTACTTCGTACCTAGGAAGCTATAGGTTGTCCTTTTCTAGTACTTCCCTCATAAGTATAAACACACTACTAAAAGCTACCAAAAGTTGGATTAGGACTTGAATTGGTAATCATGAGCAAATTGTGATCGAGACCGCTCCTAGTCTTCATGGAGAAATCTTTAGAATGAGGTCCATCGTACCATTCCAGGCCCTTACTATGGGAAAGTAAAGCAACTTTGGAAGACCTTTTATCTACGCTCATATTATAGCCAACCCCTCATGGGATTCCGAACTATGCATCCTATCAAATGAATTGGGATATGTTGGTGATCTCCGCTCCCCGCTCACCTAGTGTATGTTTGTTATGCTAATTTTCCTTGTATTTGTTAATCTTGAGCCCAATATCTCATTCACATTCTCCCCATCCTCGCCATCGTTTTGAGTTTATGGCTCAAGCAAACTTTCTTATTACAATCTCCCCGACCTTTGTTAGTGCAATCATGCCCCTAGTGGTTCAGTGTAACTATATATTTTACTATGTGGGTAAAATATTTAAGAAGGTTTGCCTATGGATTTGATATGTGTATTTGAGTCTTGCAAGATTTTATGGAACAAAAATGGAGATGATTTGGCATGACCAAGTTGGTTGGACATCCCATGGCTTAAGGTTTGTGAGATCGATGAAGGATGGTATGGAGCATCCGAGGGATTGCAGAACAAGAAGCATTAAAGTGGAGTTGAGGGAAGTAGAATTCAAGACAAAGGCATGAAGGAGACACAGAGAGTAGTGATAGATCATATTGTCGTGATATGATACAATTCAATTATTACCGAACCCCCTAACTAATGTAATATAGGGTAACTCGGATCGTCTCTCATAGAATGAAATGGTAAGTGATAATCTCAAGATCAAGTTATTTGTAAATGGGGGGTTTGTCTTTTGGAATTAAACGTAACAAACAAGAATTATGTAAACTAATGCAACTAACATAAATGTAACTACACTAATGCAACTGTAACGAAACTCATGAAAAGTTAAGCAAACCATTTTAATCTAAACTAACCTACGAGTACTTTGCAATCCAAATGAGTAGCAATCTCACTAACATTTAAACACATACTAACAATGTATGCATTAAACATACCAAATTGCATTAACTAAAGTAATGGAAATGTAAGGGAAATTGAATCACACATGGCAAGCGAAAACAACATAAACTAAGTGCAAGGAATCTTCAATGTATGAAACTTAAATCTATTACAATCAACCAACAACCAAGTAGACCGGATTGTCAATGACAATCGTGAATGCCCGATGGAAAGCTGCGATGGTGTTGTTTGGAGTGGAATGCGATGATGAGAGCTTCAGAAGGGGGCTGCTGTCTGAATCCGGTAGAAGGGGCTGTTAGTGGTGGAATGGATGATGGATAAGGTGTAGGATCTTGTTCGGCACTAGAGGAGGGGGGGGGGGTGAATAGCGTAATCGTCATTTTCGTCATTCTTTTATTTTCTATCAGAGGTGTTAGAAATGCGGCAAAAATAATAAAGTACTTAAACAAAAAGTAAAGAACAAGACGACATCGAATTTTTTACTTGGTTCCCAACCCCTAGGGTTAGTACATCCAAGGTCTACGCACCAACCGATTTTCCACTATGCATATCTCCTTTCCGGAACTCTTCCGAAGGCCAATAAACCTCTTATAGATTTGTTAGGCTCAATCACAAATAAGATAGAAAGAATATGCGATATAATAACAAAGTAAGTGGAACAAAATGTTGTCTCACCTCAAGTGTACGGTTAAATCGTCAAGTAATAAAAATATCGATCCACAGGGACTGTTGATTAAGCACTAGTCAAGTCACAAAGCAAGTTATCTAGACGATCAAAGTTTGGTTGATCACGAACGAAGGCTTGAGAGCAAGAGCTTGAGAGAGAGAGAGGAAGAGAGAGAGTGTGAGAGTGAGTTGGTTTAGGGGGATGATTCTAAGATTTTAATTTTACTATGATACTAGTTAATGTCCCTAGTACATGTTCACTCTTTACCCTCCATGTTTATGATCTTGTAGGAATCCTAACTAAATTTTCGGTATGAACTAGCGAAATTCACCTCGGAGTGTTTATATCATTTCCTTCCAATACAATCCAATACTATTAAGTAGAAGAGGAACATAGAAAGTCCGGTTAAAGGACTCCCCTTTGTCACTAAGGCCTCCTTGGTCATAAAGTTTAAATTACACAAGTCATTTCTTAACATTGAACTGGTGAAAATCCATTAAACTCTAATTAGCTAATCCTTTATGGAGAATTAGCCCCATTTCAAGGAGATGACTTTAGAAAGTCTGGTTAAAGGATAATCGTTTGTCACTAAGGGCTCCCGAGCATACAATCTAGAGCATCTCCCCTACATGGTAACAATCCTTCATATCATACTCTTCACACACACATTACATCAAACACATACTAGGCACAATACACATGAAACAAGTCATAAGCACTTCATAGAATAAGAAAAATGGCATATCTATAGTTCATACATCAATATTATATCATAATTACTTCCTACATTCTAGAATTTGAAGAGTACTCTATGAAGAAGGAAGAACAAACCAAAGACTCAAATAATAATATTCTTACAACCCAAAACTTGAGAGTGAAGAAGAAGAAATACTTATCAAGGAGATTGTCGGTGTCTTTGGGATGTTTCTTGCTCCGGAGGTGAACGGATCATCGAGATGGATGAAGATGGTAGCTCTAGGATTTCCTCCTAAGGGGAGAAGCCTCTCCCAAGGAAGGGGAAGAAACCCTCAAACCAAAGATGACTCAAAAGAAGGGTTTCTTGACCCTTTTATAGGTTCCACGGCCACAGGACAACCCACACGGTCGTGCCTTGAGGCACAACCAAGCTATGGAGTGTGCCAGAAAACTGGGCACGGCCAGAATGAAGGAGGCACCAGAAAAGATGACACGGCCTAACTGTTGGGTTGATCTGAAAACCTGTTGGAGGGCTTCTGAGCAGGCACGGTCGTGCCTCTTGGCATGGTAGTGCTTCTTGGCACGACTTGTCTGTTGAGATGATATGGAAAACTTGCCCGAAATGCGGGAGAAGCACGGTCGTGCCTAAGAGACACGACCTGCTTAGCTTGGACTGGCATGGCCATGCCTGTATGGCTTGGAAAAGGCACAACCTACCCTTGGACTCTTCTGGTAGGGAGCATTGATGAAGCACGATCGTGTTTGTGAGGCATGACTTGAATTGGCTTAGCACGGCCGTGCCCTTAAGAGGCATGGTCATGCTTCCTGGTTCTGCTCCCAAGCTTGCTCCAATGTACAATTCGCTTCATTTTAGCTCTAAATAGCGTCATGTCAATCAAAATACAAAAATAGCAGATCTCCGAACTAAAGGAGTAAAAATATGATAATATAATGAGATAGAGTGTGATAATATAGATCATAATTAATGAAATACAAGTAGATGTGCAACAAAGAATGTCTAAAAGCATATATAATATACACATATCACGGTCGAACGCTCGGGAGAGTCTAAGATACTGGGACTCAAGGGAATCGCTAGTCCCTCTTATCCTTAGGGCGCACTGAGATGGTGGCTTGGAGATGCTTAGCGCCTTCGCTTCCCCAATCAGGAAGAAGTTGCGACCGGAGACGGGGTTGTTTCTTCGCTCGTCTCCTCGATGGGCATCAAAGTTTCGCCTGCTCGACTGACAGATTGATCGGTTGGTTCCACCATAATGTCTATCGGACTAATTGCCTCCGCTGATGGCTCTGATATGTCTCCTGCTCGGCTCAACGCTTCCACCTAGAAGCCAGTGGTAAGGGGAAGGCGAGCCGGAGGTAGATCTGCTAAGCTCTCTGCTCCATTGGTCACATCTTCAGACACCTATATTGTCAGTAGCGCTTGCATGGTCGCCCGATTCCACTTTGTTTGTTTGCAGATTGAGATGTTCAGCATGGTGGTAGTTGCATTACAAGAGGAGGTGAGTCAGTTCTCACAGCAGAAAAGTATAACCAAAAACTCACTAAGCGATTCGTCCAGGTCGACCGCGTTCGAGCTCAGTCGTGCCCGGTACAACAAGCCTTCATTCTGGATGATCTTTGTATTGTCAAAGCACATCGGTGAGGATCCCCAAGGCCCTCTTGTATCAATTGAGCGGTGGCTAGGGAGGCAGCTCGGCTTGCCAGGTAGTTAGAAAGGGAAAAGGTGTTGGCGGTTTTACGTAAAAGAACCGCCCTTCCAACCTTTATGGGACGATGGGTATTTATCTAGGAAATGACAGCCCGTCCAAGCCATGAAGTAAAAGACCCCTAACTCCTTACACTTGGGGTAGAAAAATAGTGGAAAAAGATGAGGATGACTGGGATTCGGTATAATAAAAATATTACAGCCACACCACATAGGATCCTAAAGGAATTAGGGGTCAACTGGTGCAGCGGGATCTGGAAATACTCCGAAACATCGCTAAAGAACTCAAGGATGGGGAAACATAGACCACTCACCAACTGACCATGAAAAAAAGTGAGAAAGCCCGAGGGAGGCTGTAAAGGGACTTCGTCCGGTTGGGGTATTCAAATCCTATATTCGGGGAAGATGTCGTAAGTTAGTCGCATCTCCTTCCGATCCTCTTGAGAGAATACCGAGGGCAAGGACTCATACCAGGGGGGTCAAAGGGTGGGCCCTAGCCATACTGGAAAGAAAGAAAGAAATAGACAACGAGGGAATGGACTTACGGTGATCGTCGGAGTAATTGAAAAAGATGTCAGAGGATACACTATCGAAACCGCGTAGAGGAAGAAAACGCAATCCAGCAGCAGCCACACCATGCCCTAATATATATCTTTGTCCGATCGGCCACAATCATCTGATAAAAAAGACAAGAAAGGCGGAATTGAACCTCCATCGTTTGATCTAGCTCGCTTGTCGAGGTGATCCGCCTCATCATTCAAACCCCCGTGGTGCCTCGTCTCCTCACTCCATCACGTCAAGCTGATTGACGTGACCTCGAAAAAGGACAAAAAGTGGTCGCCCGACTCGGGAGTCGAGGCCGCCCATGCCATGCTGCATTAAATGTCATCCCATGTCGCATTAAATACCTACATGGCGAATCTTGAGCGTATCTCAACATTAAATGCATGAGACATGGCCCAAAGATTTACTCTTGACATGTGGCGACTCTGTTGTCAAAACAAAAGGACATGTTATCCAGTCAATCGGGCTGACTCCTCCTTCGATTGCACTTAAGGGAGAGGCTTGTGATACGGCGAGTGTCCACGTGGCCTTGAGAGTCAAATACAGTGCTTAGGTGGAGGTCAAAGTTAAAGTCAAGGAGTGTCGACGATCAAATCAAGCCGAATGAGGCAATATAGCCGGACGGGTATGCTTTTCCTATCCCCGGTCTGACGTTGTGATATGGCGAGTGTCCACGTGACCCTAAGAGTCAAATACAGTGCTTAGATGGAGGTCAAAATTAAGGAGTGTCAACGATAAGATCAAGCCGAACAGAGCAATATAGCCGGACGAGTATGCTTTTCCTGTCCC
>JBBUKS010000065.1:5452999-5473974 GCA_038050645.1 Hedychium gardnerianum
CTGGCAACCTAACGCAACCCTCCTCCTTTATCCGGGCTTGGGACCGGCCATGACTAGTTCGTCATGGGCGGAGTTAATCAGTAGGAAATACACGTACAAAAAATTAGTGTAGTATAAAATGTGGTATTATTTGGATTTGCAAAATTATATATATTGTTATTCTTGCGCATTTAGTTTTAGTCATAATGATAAAATGAGAAAAAAAATTCAAAATGGATCAATAGATATCGTAGTTATTCAAGTTGAATCAATTGGGGACATGCAATTGAGAGGGGTAAATTGAGACCAAAGAGATTTACACTTAGGATGTTTTAAAAGATTATATTAAAAGATATCTAATAGCATTGGCATTATTTATAATTTGTATTTACTTGATACTCAATGGTAGCAAGAGATCCATGCAATCTCACCCATTAGTTGGTTTATTAGTCTTATTGAAGGGCAATTTATTCCATGTTGTTGCTTCTGAAATTTAATCAACTAAATATTTTATACCTTGTTCTTGAATTTTCCACTTATATCTTATATGTGCAATTTTGTTATTTCAGGATCCTATTAGAAGTGCAATTATAGACTCATGCATACGAGTGATTGATAATGGGAGAGAGTCTATGCACAGAAATGTAAAAGTTTAAATATAAATTATTGAATTTCCATAAACTTTTTTTGACAATTTCGTTATACTAAAAAGTTGATTATTACTAGGATTTTTTACTTTATTGTACGGATGGTTGTATTTGCAGGCTTTGTATGTATTTACTCTTTACAATGCTTCTGATCACAAAGATCAACTTAAGGTGTGTATGGTTTTAGTCCCTTTTGAAAAACATCTATTGATAATTTTGTTGTGTTCCATTACTACATATATTGATATTTAAAAAAAAAACTATGCAGTTAGGCACTAGAAGCTCAGAAGAAGCAGCTAGGTGGTTCAGATGTCTTATGGAAGCAGCATTGAAGGTAGTGTTGACCTTGTTTTTAGTTTATTTGTATCCTTGATGAAGGTAAATAACAAGCTTCAAAATTTTCAGGATCATCCAAACAAAGAGGAGAATGTTGTTGCATGTTCAAAAAAAAGATGGAAGTCTTTTAGGTTCCACATCTTTCACTTTTCACCGATTAATTTGCACCACATGTTTGTGACATATGTGTCTGTCTGAATGCTATTGCTGATAAATTTCATGCATCAACATTATCATGCTTTCATTATATTTATTTTTCTTCACAAGTTTTTGTACTCCAACTATCCTTTTTGGAATGAAAGAGGGGCTTCAAAGATTGATTCATCTAGATATTAATGTGTGGTGTTATGCATGTAATTTGCATAGCTTGAATTTCTGTTTCAGGATGTTGGGCCTAAAATAAGCTAAGTGTACCTGATAATGGATATGGATTTTGAAACATATGGATTATTTTCACTTCCTAGATTCTCATTCTCCTTGAGCAAGATGTGCATAGGTTTCTCGTTTTCCATTCTAATGACTCTTGGAAAGAATGAAAGTGATGTTGGATGGAGGACAATTACAATATGAGACTATCTTAATGATTAAGAAGGAATGTCATAGGAGAAAAATGATAATAGGTTTTTTCATGGGTATCAATTGCATATATCTTATTCTGGTATGATATATTACTTATTTAATTTCTTGGGTTGACTTTATTTTTTCTTCCAATGTGGCACAACAATTTTCATTGCTAACTTATGGGTTTATTGTGCTTTGCATGGAAAAACCATTTTAATAAAAATTGTTCCTAATTTTGGGTGTTTCTTATATTCTGGTAGCTTATAACCCGAACCTTTTTTACTATCAAATTAAAACTATTGTTTACGTCTAGTATTTCAAGTGTTTGCTTGAAATTTTTATAACTTTATTTTTTTATTTATTATGGATCCATGATCTTCTTATATTGGAGAGGAAGAGGATAAAATTGAGAGAGAGGAAGAGGATAAAAAAAAATTTCTCTGTCTCAAATGCCTAGTACAAGCGGTATTTACAAGAGGAGAATCTAGATACTCTAGATTAATGAATATTAATTTCCTAGACTCACATACAATGGATGTGATAGAAGAGGAAAATACTTGCTCTTATTCTAGATACAATGATGTATTCAACCCATTCATATTCATATCAAGAACAACTCAAATATTTAAATTTATATTTTTAACACCCCCTTTAAACTCAACTTTTTATTACTTTAAGTTTTGCTCTTAATCTTTGCAAAATCTTCAAACTTCAAAGTTTTGGTGAAAATATTACAATTTGATCTTGTGTCTTCACATACTTGAGTTGTACTTCCATTGTACTTATACTTTCTTTAATGAAATGATACCTACTATCTATGTGTTTGCTCCTATCATGATAAATAGAATTCTTCCCTGAAGCAATAGTTAATTTGACATCTAATTGAAAAATATTCCACTTTCTTTGTGCAGTTAATGCAATAATAAATCGAATAATTTCCAAGCAAGCAATTGGCGGAAAAACTCCATCATAATCAATACCTGGCTTGGTTGTTGACTAAATCCTCTTGCGTAAGACGAGCTTTGTATTTTTGGGCCTCCCCTTGTGTATTCTTCTTTACTTTGTAGATATGTTTCACATCAACAACTTGCTTTCCTTTTAAAAGGGTTGCCAATTCCCATGTATCATTCTTTAAATTGCATTCATTTCTTCATCCATTGCCAATCTCCATTCTTCATTGTTCACTTTGGGCTGCCACTTCAAAAGTTAGGGGTTCCAAATCTGAAAAAAGACTCTAAAAAATAGAGTCACTCACATCAGTTTTAGCATATATATCTTGAACTTTCTTCATGAGGAATAGGTGATGGAGTTGTGTGTTGTGTAGGCACTATGGTTTTTTGTTCTCCTCCAAAGTATGGAAGAAAATTATAAACTTCTTCTTGAGTTTCCTAATTCCACGAGACTTCTTTAGCAAATTCAACATCTCGGCTTATCAGCTTAACACTACTTTGTCATTGCTTGGGTTGTATAATTTGTAACATTTGGAATGTCAATCATATCAAATAAAGACATGTTCAACACTTTAATCATCAAACTTAGACCTCTCTTGCTGCGATACTTGAGCATATGTAATGCATCTAAAGACTTGCAAACGTTTGACACTAGACTTTCTGCCATTCCGTGCTTCTTGTGGAGTTTGAGCTTTGACATTCAATGTTGGAGAGCGATTACACAAACCATGTTAAAAATGGTTCTATTCTTTTTTTCGGCTACTCTATTTTGTTGTGGAAATCTAGGAACCATCAAAGGACGACGAATTCTATGAGTTTCACAAGTCATTAAACTCCTTGGAAGTAAATTCACCTCCTCGATTAAATCTCAAAGCTTTGATGTTAAACCCTAATGTTTATGTTAAAATCATCAATAAAAAGTAGGAAATGTTTACTCTTACGGAGTGAAGGTGGATTGATTGGTCCACACATCTATATGCACAATTTCAAGAGGCTTGGTTGCTCTGAATGTTAGCTTCTTTTAGATTACTCCTCCTAGCATGTTTGCCTTGAGATATGCTTTACATAAATGATTGGGCTAATTGATTGGAGGCATCCCTTTCACCATTTCTCTCATGGCCTTCAATGCTCTAAAATTCAAATGACCAAATTGTTGGATCGCTGGATGTCGGTGTGGTAGAAGGGATGAATACCACGCTTGACCTATAGTTTTAGATTTTCACAAACAATATATTGCACAATGGAAATTAAAATAATTTAGACAAGCACACCAATAGGACGCCTTCGATTTACTTGGTTTACAACCCTCCGGGGTTGCTACGTCCAAAGCCTATGCATCCATGGTCCATTACTTTTCTCCTCTTCAGCAATCACTAGAGGTGGAGAAATCTTTTGCAATGAGCCAAGAATAAGGAAGAAAAATACAAGAAAAAAAAATAATAAAGGCTTAAGGAAGTTGCGCATGGGCGTGACTTTTTCGATCAAGGCTTGTCCTTCTCACAGCCCTTCGAGTCCCTTTTATAGCCTTCATCTTGAATCTATCCGTTGGCTGATCTGACGACCATCACTATTTATCATCCACTAGACGATTGATCTTCGAATTTTTTTTACATCGTGTCGTTGAGATTTCCATCTTCGACTCTATTTCAAACCGTCACTATAGCATTAGTTGACTTTATTGACTCATTAGTCGATTGGACTGAGCTATCAATCGATTGCGTAGATTCTTAAACTTTTTGTGCTCCTTCTATGGACTCCAATCAACTACAAAAATTTTGTCCAGTTGTCACAAACCTATCATCAACAATCCTTACCTATCAGTCGTCACAAATTTAATACCCCAAACAACCTAAACTTGGGGTATTAGAATGCCAGTCGATTGGAACTTACCCAATAGTCAACTGAGACAATCCTAATACGCCAAGCAAACTAAATTTAGGGTATAGAATACCGGTCGACTAAATCTTATCCACCAGCCAACTATGTCCCGACTTTGACCATTTCTAAGGTCGAATCCATCTAAGTTACCTTTTTACCCTTCGACCAATGTGTACAAGCCATTTCACTCATCTCATTTGGAGTACCTTGAGGTCTTCAAACGTCAAGTTGCATCCCTTGGATGCTTCAAGCCTCTGGCTCCTCCTTAGCCATCTTTCTCGCCTTTGCTTACGTAGATGTTCCTCGTCTTGCGATCCCTCAGATGCACCATCCTTCTCTGATCTTATGGACCTTGAGCCATCGAGTCCTCATAACATGTATACTTGGTAGACCCTACACAACTTAGCACACAGTAGATAATCACAAAGCTAAGTTAAACCCTTTGCCAATATTATTAAAATCATTATGACTAGGGATGAGAATCCTAATACAAATCTCATGTGCCAATGCCATACTTCATCTTTCACAGTGGCCTTCAAACAATTTGCTCCAATTATTTTAATACTCATTGTAAACATCCTATTTCTTGACATAGCAACCTTAGCAAGCAAATTAGCATTTTGATCTCTAAGTCAAAGGTAGTTATTTTTCATAAGAATCTCATAATCCTTTTCAACTACCAAGTAGTTGGCCAAGACTTAGAATGTTACTCCTTAGTTTTGACACAAAACATGTGAGATCATTTTATGGTTACCATCTTTGGAAGAAATGAGAATTGTACCTTTCCCTTCAATGTGAATTTTTGAAGAGTCTCCAAAAGAAATAGTGTCTTTCACTTTCTCATCAAGAAATTTATCTTTGTATCCACACATATAATTGCTTACACCATTGTCCAAGTACTACAAGTTGTTATCACCCTTCTCTTCTTTTATGATTTGTAGCAACAAAGTTGTGTCTTTGGTTTCTTGATTATCACTGACAAGATTGGCCTTTTCTTTAATACCATTAGTAGCACCATAACATTTCAAGCATAATGACCCATTTTATGATATGTATAGCATTCAACTTTAGATTTGTCATACCTTCTTCCATTTGAAGTTGGATAATAACCTTGCTCTCTTCCTCTTACCCTTCCATGATCTCTAGGTGATGGTTGACTTCTTCCTTCACGATTAGAGTTGTCTTTATTGCCTCTACTAGTCCAATTTAACCATGTCCACATCCTCTTTCTTGTCCTCGTCCATATCCTCTAAAATAGTTGTTTCCTCTTTCATCATTCTTTAGTATAGTCTTGACTTTGAGAACTTGCTCCAATGGGTCTTATTGTCTTTTCTTGATATTTTCTTCGCGGGCTTGTAGTGAATCCTCCAAATCTTCAATGGTCAACAAGTCTAAATCTTTTGTTTCTTTAATGACACAAAATAAACAAATTTAATAGTCTAAGAACGAAGAGCCTTTTCTACTACACATACATTTTCTATCTTGTCTCAATATCTCTTCAATTGATTCACAATTGTCGTCACCTATGAATAATAATTCGAGATAGATTTAGACTCTTTCATCTGCAACGCTTCAAAGTCACGCCTTAGTGATTAAAGTTTCACCTTCTTTACTTTGTAACACCTTAGAGAGCCTTTGCTAGTGTCTCCCTAACTTCCTTTGGAGTAGTAGCATCGGCCGTCTTCTCAAATATTGAATCATTTAAACATTGGTAAATGAGTGTAAGGGCTTGTTGATCCTTCTTCCTTGTCTTTGACAAATCATCCTTCTCTACTTGAGATAAATTGAAGCAGCGGATAACTATCGAATCCGTTGATTCGCACACGAATACCAGAAGCAATCTTCTACAACCCGTTGATTCGATGAAGAATATGAATAAACTCAACGTTCCCAAGAGGAAACGACGGCTAGAAATAGCAATAATAAAAAACCGTCTCCAAACATTAAACAGGATGCTTATATAGACCCAATACCCTAATTGCAAGAAGAAAATATCATAAATACCATAAAAATGGAAATTACTAAATATAGTAAAGAATATGTTTTGGGCCTCCAAAAAGGCCTAAATGGTAGAATTTGGGCCCGAAACTTGGCGGTTACGGATTCCCTCTTAATAAATGTAGATCTCTGAATTCTGCACACGTGACTACCGACAGAGCCTGATTTCGAGTCTCGAGTCAAAAGTTATGGTCTCTGAAAGGTTGCTATGTCGAACCCGCATCATAAATCCTCTTTATTTTGAGACTCTCATAGCCTTTCTCTACAACCTCCCACACATCTCGAGAGCCAAACAAGGTTTTCATCCTTAGACACCATGTCTCATAATTCTCTTTTATGAGACGAGGGAATTGAAAAGAAGCAACTCCATTGTTGGCCATCTCTTGAGAATTATAAGTCCACCACACTCGTTCTAATACCACTTTGTTGGAGAGGAAAAGGATATAATTGAGAGATAGGAAGAGGATATAATTTTTTTTCTCTATATTCCTCTATATCTTAAATGTCAAATACAAGGGGTATTTATACATAGAAGAGGACAATCTAGATACTCCTCTAGATTAATAATATTAATTTCCTAGACTCACATCCAATGAATGTGATAGAAGAGGAAAATCCTTACTCTTATTCTAGATATCTCAACCCATTCATATTCATATCTAGAACTCAAATATTTAAGTTTATATTTCTAACAGTTTACCTTTTCCTTTTAATATTTATTCTATTGTTTGATCAGTATATGATTTTACAGGTTGAGCTGCTCAAACAGGAGAAGTGAAAATCATTCCATAGGTCAGCACATATGTTAATTTGTTTTCATTTTAGCAAACTTAATTTCTTTTCCAGAAAAATTTTAATGCTATTTTTTTTTGTTGACACAAATCCACAATCTTAAAATATTGCAACTATGATATTAGCAAGTTTTGAAGCTCAAAATTTAGCTTTTAGAGAAAGAGAGACATTTACAAAGGCATTACACATAAAAAAAGTTATATAGGTGCCGGTCACATAGGATTTGATTGTAAAACACAGCTGAAACTAGAAAGTGTCTCTCTTATGGAAGTCATAAAATCTCTGTATTGCTAGGTCAATAGACAGAATATTAAGCATTAAAGCCAGTCTTGCATGTTATGATTCTATTTACTATATTGTGTTTTGGCAAAAATTTACTTGACAGCAACTTCCTGATTCTTATTTCTAGAAGATTGTCTAAGATTATTGGCCGTGTCTCTTTTGCTTTCCTTATGCTAAGTTATTCTCTGAAATGCTAGATTGGACTGCTTCCACAACCATGCTTTTGGATCCAATGGTCTCTGATGTGCTTGCGCCTTCCACATGGACAATAATAGGCTGCAGAAATGGTAATAGTTTATCGATTCTGTTCTTTTTTTCCAAATTTCATTATAAACTGTTGTTCTCTTGTCCAGGCTTGCGGTTGTTTAAAGAAGCAAGAGATGTTGATGCTCATGGCATGGTACTTATATTTTAACAGTAATAATATATCAAGTTTTTGGGAATATTAACAGCTATTCTCCTCTTCTCAGCATTGGGATGATCATCCAGCTTTAATGGCAGTGGGTGTGATTGATGCAACTCCTGAGGCTGTTTTTCGGAAAGTGTCGTCGCTTGGTTCATCAAGATCAGAGTAATTCTAATCCCTCTTGTCCATTGAGCTCTATCACATAAATTATCCATGATTCAGCACTTTACTTTTGAAAAAACCCTCATATCAACATTGTAGGAGCAATCAATTTAAAATCTGAAAAATCTGTAATCTTGTAATTTATGTATCTGAAATGCTTACAATCTTGCACGGATTTATAAACACAACAGTTAGCAGACTCTTAAATTTGATTATTGTGCTTTCTTTGTATTGGAATAAAAAGGGTAAGACCCTCAGAAAATTTCCAAGTAGAATTGTAATTACCCTGGAATCAAACTGTGGATCTCTTGCAGATGGGATTTTTGCTTGTTTCAAGGCAATGTTGTTGAACATTTAGATGGTCACACTGATATCATTCACAAAAAATTGCATAGAGATTGGTTGCCATGGTCAGGTTCATTACCCTTAGATTCTTGATTCTTTTGTTAGTCAAAACTCTCGCATATTATATTGATATCTTGTAGGGGAATGAGAAAAAGGGATTTATTACTACGACGATATTGGAGGAGGGAGGACGATGGAACGTATGGTAAGGACACCTATGACTGGTTGGGAATTTACAGTTTATAGAGATTTACCATCGTTTTTTATTTACTTGTGACAGTCATTCTCTACCATTCTGTCTTCCACCAAAATAATCGATCCGAGAGAGGTTATATTCGTGCCTGCCTTAAAAGTAATGTATGCTTAAAACATGAGATAACATGTTTCTTTCTTCTTGGTTTCGAGTAATTCCATAAACACAACATTTTGTTACTCAAATGTTCCTTTCCAGGTGGAGGCTATGTAATTTCTCCAGTGAACCAAGGAAATCAGTCAGTTGTAAAACACATGCTTGCAATCGATTGGAAGTTCTGGAGATCTTATTTCATCACCTCATCTGCAAAGTATGTGACGATTAGGATGCTAGGAAGAGTTGCAGGTTTGATTACCACAATGATTTTTTTTTTAATCTTAAATATCTTCTGTAGCAACTTCATTTCTATCATTAGAATCATCTCAAGAATGTGATGGCTGAATATGTATCAGCTCTTCGTGAATTCTTTCGAGCAAAGCATGGTAGTCGCAGTTGCTCTGATTTCTCATCAGGTGAATCAACATGGGAGATAGGGTTGCCCCAAAGTGAAAAAGAACATATACAACTAGAAGTAAAATCAGGGGATGAAAATAATAAGAGTGAGGATTCTGCAGATGAGCTCCAAATATCACCTGTCAGGAATTCAAGAGCAAGTGGGTCATCCCATCAACTTAGTGATGCAACTGATGAGTTCTTTGATGTCATCAATGAATCTGACTGTAGTGAAACGGAAGCTCTATGGTCTTCTGATGAAGGCATGCAACCCAAGGTGATTGTTCTTGTTGGTGAAGTTTACAGAAGAAATTATTATTTTTCTCTTAATTTCATTTATGCTCTGGAAGAACTAACCAGACTCGATGATAAGTCTAAGAATTGCATGGTCAAACGATTTTTAATTTTTCTATTTCATTTTTCATTCTGTTTTCTTTCTTTGTTGAGACTGTCATACTGTATTCATTCTTAATTAGATACTGCAGGACAAGCCCCACTCCAAAGTATCTACAGCTGCAGCTTTTGTGAAAAGATTGCATGATATAGCAGGTGGATTCCTTTTGTTGTATTACAATATTCATGCTTCTGTTTTAGCTCTCAATTTTTTTTATTTACTTTCTAGTTTGATTTGGTATTTTCAGTTCAAAAAAGAGGTTATGTTGATTTGCAACAACCTTCGTGCAGTGGAAGTGTACCCTTTTGTTATGGAGCCACACTACCTAAAGACTCAAGTTGCAGCTTACTTTCTAGCTGGGCAATGACAGATCCTTCAACATTTTTAATTCGCGGTGAATCTTACCTACATGATAATCTTAAGGTAATCTCCTTTATTTTTTAAAATCACATTTTGCTTGTAATTAGTTGTCAGTGAAAGTGCTTTGTTACAATGTGTATATGGCTCAAAGAAAATCACATGATACATCCTGTACCAGAACAATGAAATGATTATGTTTTGAAGAGTAACCTTTTACGATCTTATACTTGCTGTTGGTTCTTCTCTATGTTGTCAAATAGATAAAAGCAAATGGTACCTTGATGCAAATGGTAGCTGCTGATTGGTTGAAGTCAGATAGACGTGAGGATGATCTTGCTAGTCGACCTGGGGGAATCGTCCAGGTAATTCTGAAAATCTACTTTAGTATTTTTTAAAGTGATATTACTATTTTTAGATTTCTTAAAATATGAATTGGTATCTGAATCTTGCAGAAGTATTTATTACAAGGTGGTCGTGAGTTTTTCTTCATTGTCCACATACAGGTGAGTGACAGTCTGTCAGCAAAACAGTTGATAGTGATGAACTGTAGGATGGAAATTGTGTATTATTTCATAATCTTCTATTCGTGGATATATATGAACAGGTTCCAGGTTCAACAACATACAGCCTAGCTTTATATTTTATGATGGCTACTCCATTGGTAAATGTTCCCCTCCTTGAAAGATTTGTCAAAGGTGATGATGCATATAGGAATTCAAGGTTTAAACTTATTCCATATATATCTAAGGTATAATATGTTTTTTTACTATAATTCCTTTTCTGTATGTTATTTACTGCCAATTCTTGCAGAAATCTTATTATATACTCTATTGTTATAAATTTACCAGGGTTCTTGGATAGTTAAGCAAAGTGTTGGAAAGAAAGCATGTCTGGTGGGTCAAGCACTCAACATAAACTATTTCTGTGGAAGCAACTATATTGAGGTAGATTCAGATGGTTATGGCAGAATCCAATTATTTTTTTTGTTTACATATTTTATCATAAGTTGTCATTATGTGTGTTGACAAAGATTTGCCACTATTTTCTGGGTATATGTGGTTTGCAATTTTTATTTTTATTTTTTAAAATTGTGTGTCGAGAGTCTGATTCATTCGTGTGTTTGGTTAAAAAGTTGATAATACATATTCAAAGAAAAGAGATGTTTCATCTAAAAAGATAACATTTTATTTCACTGTCAAATAAAGAAAATAAAAACTCAGACTTATCTGTCAAAATGCCCTGAGATGCTTAACTCCAATTGCCAAACTGGGTTGGTTAGGACGAGTTACTGAGTTGTCCGAGCTACTAGGGAAGGCCAGGAAGACTGAGTTGCTAAGGATGGCTTAGTTGCCGGGAAGGCTGAGTTGTCAAAGCTACTGAGTGTCCCAAGTAGGTCAAGCTGCCAAGTGGCCCGAGCGGGTCTAGTTCCCTAGTGACCCGAGTGGGCCAAGCCGTTGAGTAGCCCGAGCGGGTTAGTTCCCGAGTCACTTGAGTGGGCCGAGCTGCTGAGTGACCCTAGCTGGATGTGGGTAGAGAGAGCTTCCAAACAGGAGGCCGAGCGAAGGTATGCCGAACTGCCGAGCCGGAAGGCCAATTAGAGAGGTGCCGAGAGGGTAAGGTGTGCAGAGCATTGTCAAGGCTTGTGCTGGGCATAGTTTCCTTAAAACTAATTCATCCCCTTCAGCGGTGCTTCAAGGCTAGTGGCAAGATGTAGTTGATCCACTTGGGAAATTTAGCCCTGACCGGTCCGACATTCAACGTGCACAGGTCGGGCTCGCAAACAAGTCATCTAGGTTCAGTGTAATTCGGGTCTTGGATTTACACCCGGCCCGCCATGAGAGAGAGTCTCTCCTCATACAAGTTCACAGCTTCAATTGAGAGTCTCTCCTCATACAAGTTCACAGCTTCAATTGTTGTGATTCTATATAAACCAACCTCATAGTCACTCATCCCCCAACGTGAGACTAAACTCTCATGCAAATGAGAGTCCATTTCCATCCAACTCTCTTATTTCACTTTTCCAACAATATATTGCTCCCTACAGCCTCATAAAGATTCCGAGGTGTACCATGTACTGGCTAGAAATCTGATGTTTAACCTATTGGTATCCTATAAGAATGTTGTATAGTTTCCATTTGGGAAATGATGAATTTCTTTTATTCATGGTTGCTATCTCCTATTGCCAGAATAACAATGTGTTGTTTGTAATATGAAGTAATAAATGAGATTGCTTGTTTAGATTTTCTAAGCTGGTTACTAAACTTTTGTATCCAGCCAATTATCTGTTTATTCTATGATTGACTAATATAATCTAGACTAAATAGACTAAGCCATACTATTATGCATCTCTTGTTTCACTACCTTCAAGTAGCACACCTGTTCTATTGTATCACTCGACACAAGCTACAAACTCTAAATCCAACTGATTCAGAATGTTAACATTATTATAGATGGAAATCTAGATAGTGGTCAGAGACCCGATCTAAGATAGGGCTGTCCTGGGCTCTAGCCCAGCTAAAAAAAAACTTACATAGATATTTTATAGCCTACAACTTTGCACCAAGGAGAATTGATGTGTTTTTTTTTTCATTTTCTTTTGGTGCTTAGCCCACTCCTTCCACACCTAAAGCCCAGCCCACCTCTAATTCTTGGATCCGTCCTTGAGCATCATGATATGCTTACATGTTCCAAGGTTTAATGACATACGAGTTAATTAATCACACCCTCAACTAAGTAATTTGCTTCTATTTGGTAAATGCTTCCATCTTTAATTGTTTGTTGAATGGTCGAGTTATAGCACTTTTAAGGGTGTAGTATAATAATATTTGAATGTCAGTTATCCACAACATCTTTTTATGAAAATTTCAGCTCGGAGTTGACATTGGCTCATCGACAGTTGCTAGGGGAGTTGTAAGTCTTGTTCTTGGTTATTTGAGTAATCTGGTGATAGAAATGGCATTCTTAATTCAGGTATATATGCAATTTCCAAACTTGCTTTCATAGCCTGATCAGATCAGGTGTCACGATGTTCTAGTTTGGCACTTACATTTTCTGGTATTCTAGGATCCTTTACTCAATCGAAATTAGTGTTCTTGGCACAAATACATGAAAATGGATTGACAATTGGACAATGCAGGGCAATACCCAAGAGGATCTCCCAGAGTTCCTTCTCGGAACATGCAGGTTGAATCATCTGGATGCCTCCAAATCAGTTCCGGCTAACTCATGGTAATATTATGGTCAATTTATGCTATCTTTAGTGTGCGACTCCGACTCGGTATTCCTTATACAAATCTTATCATTTCCCTTTTTGCAGATTTAAATTACTTCTATACGATTCTTTCATTTCGTAAAATTTACTCGTCGAAGCCAGTAATGCAGACTTCTCAGTTGCGGTGCAGTAGCAATCTGTAATCATGCTAAACGTGTATTTTATAAATTGCTGATGTATCAATTACTTTCGCTGTTATTTATATCTGGACAAGGAGATTGTTTGAATTTGATATTGAATTTTCCCTCCACCTTATCATAGATTTGACAACTGTTCAACAGTTCATATCTGTTGGTTGGTTCAAAAAATCTTGACCTTTAACTTAATTTTTAAAGATGATTACACTTTACGGTTTGGAACTGTTTGATTCACGGCGATTTAAAATTATTATTTATATTTTATTTTTTTAAAATTAAAAATTTATAAATATGGAAAATTTAAAAATTAAAAAGACAAACTTATTTAAGTTGTCTATATTCACTTATTTAGGGTATAAGATAATTAAAGCTCATGTAATTTGTTAGTTCTTTGGATATTAAAAAAAAAATTGTTTAATCTTTTGAAAGTTGTATTTTTTTTTTTTTAAGCTTACCTTCAATCATAGTCACAAGTTTAAGCTTTCAAAGAGCAGGATCTTAAAGTAGATCAAGATATTATATAAAAATTTGAATCATTTCTATTTTTTTATTTAATACTAATGTTATTATATTTTAGCAAAAGGAGATATAAATATCATATAAGTTATATTTTTTAATCAATTTTATATATTAAGGTAGTCTTTACTGTGTATATATATATATTGAATAAATTATATTTTTTTAATAAATTATTATTGAATATATAAAATATTCTCTATAAATTCAATAAATTGGTATTGAATGGATAAATAAATAAAATAATATCAATGAATAATTTATTAAAAAAGATAAATGAGATTAATAAATTTAATGAGTTAAACATAAGCAGTTCTATATTACAACATTTAAAGTAAATAAGTTAAAATTTTGATTTAAATAAAAAATAGAATAGTTTTATATTGAAAAATTAAAAGAAATAAATTGATTTATATTGAACCATACTATTAATAATATTAAAATATTATTAATGAAAGTGTTAGGACCGTGGGGAGAAGGTTAATAGTTTGCTTTGTTTCTTTTATTTAGATTTATAACGGAAATTTAAAGCAAAACACAACAAAATGTTAAAATCGTTATCTATCTTCTTGAGATCTTCTTGAGATGACTAATATAAGGATTCACTCTAAATTATATATTTCTATTAATTTTTTTCCTTCTTACAACAGGTTACAACATGCTCACAGCTTTAAGCAAATAAAATATCAATAAGGGAAAAGAAATAAAGAGATTGCAAGTTTGACAAAGTTCTCCAAACAACCATGACACTTTCACCCGTCAAGAATCTTCTCAGCTTGATGTGTTTGTTGATGTGTTGAGTATTTCTAGATTCTCAAAATCTTTCCACATTAAATTGTAACTGTAGTGTGTCAATTTCCTCTCCCAATTCATGGCATTTGCTTCTCCAAAAATCTCCTTAACTTGATATGGATCTCAACTGTTTCAGCATTATATAGCACTTGAAAGCCACAACAGACGTAACAAATGCTAGAAAATAGAAGCATGCCACCTCCCATTCTCAGCAAAAGCTTAAAGACTTGAGTTGCCAGAAGAGTTTCAGAAATTCAGATTTGAAAAACACTAACTAGAAACCAGATTCAGCAAGAATCTAATTAATTGCAGCTACCAAAAGTTTCAAGGTCTGAGACTTCCAATTCAGGCTCAAGTTTAAGACATTCCTTAGTGATTCAATGATCAGAAAATTACATCTAGAACTTGGCACGCACTAGTGCTTGTTGATACATCAATTCCACCGTTCAATAGTCTCTGCAGGTTTTACACATTTTCAGCAACTCATCACTCTTCCTTTGATCTTCTCTTTTCTCTTCTCCTGCAGCTAACATCAGCCTTCCTTTTGCATTGGTGGAAAACCAGATCAAGTTTAACGTGGCACCAGTAAGGCAGAAATTCAAGAATTAAACCCAGCCACTTCATGAAAAATCAGATTTTCTGCAGATGTCACTTGTTGTCTAAATAACTCAAACATTGCATTCATATCGCTTAACTAAGAAACTGAAACAAAGTTTATTTAACACCAACAGAAGCTCTTGAAAGACGGCTCTTAGCCACTTCTGTAGTTATTAATTCAAAATTCAGAAATTCATTCTGTGACTTCAATTTTTTTTCCTTTTTCTTCCTCTGCAGTTGCCATTCATTTTCCCAACCCGTTTATGAGTATATTCATATAATATGGAATAAGAACCAAACAAGATTAATGCACACCACAACAGCAATTTTGGAACTTGAAGATCTTCAATTCTGCATTTCCAAGTTCTGCCTTTTTTTTAGTTTTCAGATCTCATGACATTCCAGATTTTCAGTGAAAGCTTGGAAAGAATGGCACACCATTTGTCACTGAGAATTACCATAACTTCACTTGAGTTTCTAAATGATTTGAGAATTTCAAGAGAAAGTTGGCACACAATTGGCGCATCGATTCCAAAACCTCTTCACTTTTTTTTTCAATCTATTTTTTTTTCATTCTTTTTTTTTTTTACTTTTTTTTTTCAGAATCCAGGCATAGCCATACAAGAATTGAGAACACTCAAGTGGACTCAACCATTCGTTAGCTTTCAGAATTCAGTGAATCCAGCTCCATTTCAGAATTCAAAATCCAGAATTCAGCTTCCATTTCAAATTTAAAGTACCTTACTGTTTCGTTTCCTTTTCTCTTAATTTCAGCTGGTATTGATCTAAAAATAAGCAAAAGACATAAGCTCACATTGTATGGATGGAGAGTCAAGCAAAATTAGAGCCCAATCACAGCAAGTCTCAGCAGCTATCGCCTCAATTTCCATTCTTGAAAACTGAATTTTGCAGTTTTTTTTCACAGGTTTTTCATCATTTTTTTTTTCAGAATGTAACCTTCATGGAAGAGATGTAACATCAAATGACACCACAAGATTGGCACTCCGAATTGGTTCAATCACTGTCTAAACCGCCAATCAACATCTTGGCACAAACAATTCCCAAAATGGCACACTCAATTTATCAATGTTTTTTTTCCATCATCATTCTCTAGATTTCTCCACTATCCATTCATCACAAAGTATTTCAAATCCTCTCTTTACCAAGAAAAATCAGAGTGCATCAAAAATTTCAGCTCCAAAATTCCACTAAGCAACTCAAAAGCAAAGAAAATGCACCAATCCTCATGAATCCTTGCAAAATCTTCAAAATTTTCAAATTATGCAACATCTTCCCCCCACACTTAAAATTTGTCCATCTCGGGCAATTACAACTCATCAAGTTATCAACCACACTCTCAAGGAGATAGGGCAAGCAAAGAGGATCAAAGATAAAAATGCTAGATGAATTTATTTTTTTTTCCTTGTGAAGAAAATTGTAGGGAAGGAAATTGGAAATTATGAGAAAACAAGAATGAAAAATATCCTTCATCATTTTCCTGCATGCATATGTTACTATAGTTTCAAAAAGAAGCAAAGCAAGTTCTAGAATCAATTGCCATGAGTGCCATCACACAAAAGAAATGCATATGTTACTATAGTTTCAAAAAGAAACAAAGCAAGTTCTAGAATCAATTGCCATGAGTGTCATCGCACAAAAGAAAAGATCAATAATAGGCATGAAGGTGGTCCTCACTAGGCAATTTTGTTTATCACACTCAATCAATCAAGATAGAATCCATCACCACACACATGACCAAATGCAAGTAAGAGACTCACTCATGCAAAAAATATCCAAAACTCGACGGTCAAATTTAATTAGCTTTTATGATTCTCAAGGCATTACGAAGGAATGCATAGGGAATTATTTCACAACAAAACCAAACAACATGCCTAACTGAAAAATGAAGCAAAATCAAATAAAGTGCAAAGAAAGTAAGCAAAGAAAGAAAGGAACGAACTCTCCTTATTTCCTGGTGGTTGAAGGCGATTCAATAATAACATCCAAGCTGGGAGTGGAATGATCAGAATGCCTTGATTAATGGAGGTGGGTGGCATCTTCATATGGTCAACTTTATTCAGCATCGCTCCCTCCATCATTGTCTCCTGGAATCAGTCTCTACTAAGCATTGATCAAGAAATGAATCACAACCAATAAAATCAATTAGAGGTACCTCTATGAAATTTTCTAAAAGATCACAAGAAATACTAACCTTGCAGTGTTGGACGGTACATGGAGGTTCTGGAAAACTGAATGTTGCATTCTCTTGGTCAGGTTAAAGGTTCTAGCTTTGGCTCAAGTGGTTATGCAATCGAAGGAAGTGATTCTTGGGACATTACTTCTACTACACAAGTCCCTACACTTCCATTATCAGCAAATGCATAGCTTGCTCCTCAACATCACCAACTACACCTACATCATCAATAATATGCACGTCATAAACCATTTCATCCAAAATTTTGCATACTTCATTATCATCAACATGTGCAACAACAACATCATCCAATTCTTCTACATCACCACCACACGATGAATAAAAGGAGTCCTGTAGAGCAGCTCAATCAGAGTCAATAATATCACTAGTTCTACAATTCACTCCTCGAGCAAGTCAATTCCATCAGGAATGGTCTCTGAGTGAAACTGACTGAACACTCGTGCTTGTCACTGGGCGACAACTAATGTAAGTTGGTCTAGTTGTATCTACAAATTCTGGCTTGATTCCTCAGCTCGCTGCTAGGACTAGAGATCAAAGGCCGCTTGTTGTTGCGTTAGTTGTTGTGCAAACTCTTTCATTTCTTGCACTAAGATCCCTATTTGACTAGGAATAAGAGTTTGTTCGCTAAAGTCTTGGACTGTCCCCAAGGAGTTGGCTCGATCTATTGAAATGGCTGTGACTAGGAAGGCATCGAGTCATCCTGAAATTCGTACTAACTCTGATATGCTAGATATTGCTCAATAAATTGATATTGTGAATCCTCATACTGAGGTTCAGGATGATAGTACTGAGGTCGCTTAGGTTGATAGTACTGACTCTCTATGGTACCTCCAAAATGTTGAAAATATAAATCCATGGTTGCTTACCAAAGAAAGTTCATTTTCTTACCCTGAAACATTGAATCACACGTGATCAAAAAGCACAGGAAACATATAAGATATAACACATGGTTACATGAGCGTTAAAGCACTCGACAATTTTATTAAAAAAAAAATTATGGAAAAATAGAAAAACATTCCTAAAATTACCAAACACCGTTACAATTTTCCGGCAATGACGCCAAAACTGATACCTCTGTGTGTCGCACCATGAGTGACAATTATTTTACTAAACCCCCTCTAAACATTCCTAAAATTACCAAACACCGTTACAATTTTCCGGCAACGACCCGGGTCGTCTCTCAAGGATCATCGTGGATAACTTGTAATCGCTAGATAAGGTTCGATTAATTTGGGGGGTTACTTATCAAGGAAATGAACAATTAAAACTACCTTAAGAAAGGAAACAAGGAAACATGAAACATTCTGTCAAAAGCAATTCCATTAAAACTAAACTAGAATTGTAGATCGATCCATGATATCTGAAAAAAACAACAATTGACCTTAATTTGGACTACTGCACTGAAGTAAAATCAAGTAAGCAATGAGCAAACCCTAGCAAAGGCAAGAACAGCTAAGCATTGAAATCTCACAATCTAACACTCATGTAACAAGAACAAGTAGAATCTTAACCAACATAAATTAAATACTAGAAATCTTTACAAACTCAAGATGCAAACTGAATGAGAGAAAATTGATAACCAGGGATTCTCACAGCACGAGCTAGGGAAACCCCAAGCTCGGATCAAATCGGGATTGGAGAAGATGAATAAGTGATGATGGCGCACTGTGACAACTCTAGTGAATATGAAATTGGTAGCGGTTTGGATGAAGAGAAGATGGTGTAGGATCTATTGAAGGCGTAGGGAAACCTCTTTCGTCTTCTTCAACTCCAGCGAGAGTGGATTGGATTCGGCGAGTGCGTTGATGGTGGAGATGCGATGTGGTCATCGACTGGAAACGGGATGTGGCGACTCGAGATTAGGATCTAGAGGAGGGAACCCTTTCTTCTCCGAAGATCAAATCTCGACGATCGGCGTGAAGATAGCAGAGGAGATCACTGGACGCCATTCTCCACCGCATATTCACGCCGATCGTTGAGATTTGATCATCGGAGAAGAAAGGGGGTTCCCTCCTCCTCCAGATCACAATCTTGAGCCGCCACATCCCGTTTCCAGCCGTTGACAACCACATCGCATTTCCTCCATCAACGCACTCGCAGAATCCAATCCACCCTCGCGAGAGCTAAAGAAGACGAAAGGGAATTCCCTACACCTTCAATGGATCCTATAACATCTTCTCGTCATCCAGTCTGCTACCAATTTCATATTCACTAGAGTTGTCATAGAGCTCCATCATCATTTATTCATCTTCTCCGATCCCGACTTGATCCAAGCTTGGGGTTGCCCTAGCTCGTGATGTGAGAATCCCTGGTTATCAATTTTCCTCATCTAGTTTGCATCTTGACTTTGTAGAGATTTCTAGTATTTAATTTCAGTTGGTTAAGATTCTACTCGTTCTTCTTACATGGATGTTAGACTATGAGATTTTGATGCTTAGTTGTTCTTACCTTTGCTAGGGTTTGCTCATTGCTTACTTGAGTTTATTTTAGTGCAATAGTCCAAATTAAGATCAATTGTTATTTTTTCCGGATATCATAGATCGATCTACAATTCTATTTTAGTTTTAATGGAATTGCTTTTGACTGAATGTTTCATGTTTCCTTGTTTCCTTTCTTAGGGTAGTTTTAATTGTTCATTTCATTGATAATAAAACCCCCAAATCAATCCAACTTTATCTAGCGATTACAAGTTATCCACGATGAACCTTGAGAGACCACTCGGGCCATTCTCTATACTACACTAGTGTAGAGAAGGTTTGGTAAAATAATTGTCACTTGTGGTGCGACACAGAGGGGTATCAATTTTCGTGTAGGGTGCCAATTTTTATAAACGTATTGTCATGACACATTTACAAATAATTAATTACCGAACCCCTTAGTACACTAATGCAGTATAGGGCAACTCGGATTGTATCTCACAAGGAATGTAGCCGGTGAATTCTAATCTTAGGATCAAGTTATTATTGGGTTGGGGGTTGGGTTTGAGATCCCTAAACTAATGACAATTGAAATAGATCTAATATAATCTAAAATTATAAGGAAATTAACGAAAACTCAAAGTAATAACGGAATCTAATATAATCTACCCTATTTGCATTGATTAGAAAATAAAGACAACTAAACTACAAAGGCAACTCAATTCAAGCAACTGTAAACAAGAAATCTAAACTAACCTAACTACTACTTTGAAATCAAACATGAACAGGAATACTAAAGAACACTAAGATGTAAATCAACAAAATCAACACTCAACAGGTTCAAATTCAAATGCATACAGGATTAAACCTATCATCCTATCAACAATTCAATCACATCCCAAGTTTAAATCCTGGTCCCGGACCGCGGATTCTCCCCCGACTATACCGGTCTCCCGGTCCAAATTCCCCCATACTTAGACGTAGTTGGGGTCGAGATCCCAAGTTTAAATCCCGGTCCCGGACCGCGGATTCTCCCCCGACCATACCGGTCTCCCGGTCCAAACTCCCCCATACTTGGGCGTAATTGGGGTCGAGATCCCAAGTTTAAATCCCGGTCCCGGACCGCGGATTTTCCCCCGACTATACCGATCTCCCGATCTAAACTCCCTCATACTTGGACGTAGTTGGGGTCGAG
>JBBUKS010000065.1:5503106-5517044 GCA_038050645.1 Hedychium gardnerianum
GGTATACCCTATTAGATAGGACCTTATTTTGTAGATTTAACTTGTATGAATTTTTTGCATGGATCACGGAAGGGATCTTATTTTTCCGTTGCAATTTGATTTTGTCGCATAGGATTCCCAACAGTCGCAACCCCTTTTGGTGCCACCGACCATCCTTGCCGCCAGTCTTCTCTCGAGTCGCGTCGTCTCCCTCCTTTGGGTAGTACAAGTACAGAGACATGACTTGTGGCTTTGTGAAGTCATCTTGAAGATATCTCAACGTGGATAAGAATAGAGACAAGTTTTGTGAGGCTTGCTAGTTGATATCGTTTCCTCTAAATGTCATTAGACAAATATACCTTATATACAACTGTCTTTCCTTTTAATCTATGATTATGTCTTATGCATGCGTGGTCTTGTTATTTTGGGATGCGTGTAAAAATTAAAGAAATCGCTTTTCTTCTGCTACGTCTATTTTATTGAAGACACATGTCTTTGCGTTGCAAAAATCCCCAACAGTAAAGACAATCCTTAAGTACTTAAGAAGAATTAAGGACTTGTTCTTGGTATATAGAGGAGGTGATATGATAATACGCGAGTATACTGATGCTAGTTTTCAGACGGATAAGGATGATTCCAAATCCTAGTCTGGATACATATTCACCTTAAATGGAAGAACAATAAGTTGGAAAATTTCCAAACAAAAAACATTATTGATTCTACCACTGAGGGAGAATAAATTATGGCTTCTAAAGCAGCCAAGGAAGTAGTTTGAATCAAGAAGTTCATCATTGAACTTAGAGTAGTTCTGAGCGTTGTTGAAGCATTACTGATTTACTGTGACAACAACGGAGCTATTGCATAAGCCAAGGAACTCACGTCTCATCAACGATCTAAACATATGCTTCGTCACTATTACTTGATCAGAGAGATCATAAGTAGGAAAGAAATATTAATTGAGAAAATTTCCATTAAAAGGAATCTAGCAGATCCTTTGATAAAACCTCTACCACAAAATAAGTTTGAGAGGCATGTCGAGGCCTATGATATTAGATACTAACACAATTGACATTAGGTCAAATGAGAGCATAATATATTTGAGAGATATCCTAAGGCAATCTCCTTAAATGTTTCTTTGTTTATTTGATAAATTAAGTTTTCTATTTGGATGTACGTTCTATATGTATATGATTTGATCTTAAACTAAATTAATAAAGTCCACAATATAAACATAGTATGAGAGAAATTGTAATTGGATTATAATTAGTGAGCATCTCATCATGTGTAATTATGTATATATTGAAAGCTTCCCTAGTTAATGAATTGATGAGACTAGACATCTTCGATTTTGTGAGACTACGACATGTTATACTCCTTGTTTATCTAAATAGTCAATCCTCGCTGGCTGGAATTATAGGAATGTTGAGAGTTAACATGTGGATGCTAGTTAAGAGTAACTAGTTTATTGGATACGACCTGCTATGAGACTTCATGTGGTTCTTTACATGTCTATGAAGATCTCATTGCAGCTCGAGTACAAGTTTCCTTAGACTTGAGGTATTCAAGTCATCTTGGTAATGGAGGCTTATACTTTGACATCTTAGCTATACATCTCCTATGAGATGTAGTCACGAGATGATTGGGTATAAGTTAATATGCCCAAAGGTATTTGAATAGCCAATAGAGGATTCATCATTTCTTTTATAATGAAACGTATACCCTATGACTTCTTGTCAAGATTATTACTCATAAGTCTTTAGCCAAAGTAGAACATGTCAAGAGAATGATCTTCTTGGACATGTGTTTGAGTAATTTGAATGCACAAGACAAGGAACTACAACTTGAACTAAGTGTGACATAGTCAGCCTAGTGGGGACTGACACATAGACTATGTCCTAAACCAAGTGGATATAAGATGGTTGAAAGGAACAGAAGCACTAATAATTATAGCTATTGAAGGTTCATAATTTGTTCTGAAGTCAACTGTGATTTTTCGATCAATTAGGAATCATGATATACAACTAGGTGTCACTCATGATATATTCATAATTAATGATTAATTATGAATGACCAACATAACTTGAAATCTATTGGGTCACACACACTATGAGTATATCTGAAAGACATAAAACAAGTTTGAGAATAAAGATTCTCAGATAAAGAAAGAGACTAAGTCTGGTTGAACTAAGTAAAGGGCAAATATGGAAAGTATTTGTCGGGCCGAAAGCGTGTTTGGGTCATGCCTCTTGTAGGCGGGTTGGGCACACTCATGTGACAAGGGTTTGGTTATAAGCCACACTTCTTGCAGGCGGGTTGGGTCGGGTCGACTTATTGGGTATGGACTTGGCTTATTCCTCAACCCTAATGAAGAGGTATAAAATATCTCTCCATAGGAGCCGCCGCCCCCTTATGCCGCCGACCACTGCTGTTGCCGACCACCTAGCCGCCACCCACCGCCGCCGCTGACCACCCAACCGTCGGCCTTTAGGTCATCGTTCTTCCAGCCGCCGACTACCCAACCGCTGGCCTTCTAGTCATCGGCCTTCTAGCCACTGACCACCATCTGTGCCGCCTCTCCTTGGTGCCACCGGAATCTCTTTGCCACCGCCCACCTCCAAGAGTCGCCAGTCCTTTGTCGGATCGTGACGTCTCCTTAGTTTGGTTAGTACCAAAATGGAGACGTGACTTGTGCCTTACGAAGTCGTCTTGAAGGTATTTCGATATGGATACTAATAGAAGCAAGTCTTGTGAAATTTGTTAATTTATGTCTTTTAATTTGCTCTAAACGTCATCAAAAAAGTACAATTCCTTAAAAACCTCTAGATCTACGTGTATGTCTTACACATGTTCGACCTTGTCATTTTGGGATATACGTAAATTTTTTGAAATCGTTTCTCTTCCGTTGCGTGTATTTTATCGAAAATATATGTATTTTATGCCCAAAATCCAAACATGATCAAGTTGACAAATTATAGGTTGTAAAGTAGGAGCCTGGGGCTATCGAACTGTGTTTACAATTGATAAGTGTGATTCTATATTTATTTCATTTATGTTGCTACTCTTGTTCATATGACTTTGTTATCGATAGCAAGATTAAACTTTACTATTTATCAATCATCTCGTCCTAACATTAAGTACCACAATTAAATACAACTAAGTGTCATCGTGCAGTATTATTAGGTGTCACAGATTACTTTAGTAGTTTCTTTAACAATGAGATTATAACTTTGGGTAATCAAATGTTATGCGCCAGACTACCAGGTCTCATAGTCTGTGGTTTGTGTGTCACGATTTATTAATATTATCTGGTTTCACAGTTTATGCCATGGCTTGTTGCTTCGAATTATAGCAATTATGAGTTGGCGTAATAGTTTAGTATTATTATGCTCAACATGTCACATCAGAAAGAATCACATAACCAAGACCTGGAGGACCATCTTGCTCTGGATGGATGGGGATAGAATAACTATTAAAATTAATGAAAGCCTAATTAATTAGCTGTTGAAAGAAAAGAAAAGAAATTAAAACTCAACATTTTTCATATCGTTAGCTTGTGACCAACATTTTTCATATCGGTAGTCCCCCCAAAATTTCCTTCTCCAATTCCCTCCCTCCCAATTCATCCATGATGTCATGCATATAGTCTAAGTATACAAACCCTACACACACATACATTATATTGTTTGTGATTGAAGAGCTTAATTAATTGTGATTCAATTCCCCCATGTTCTCTCTCGCTCTTTCTTTTTTTAATTCTTTCTCAAATCTTTCTTTAGGTAACAAGAAATGAATAAGAAGCAATGAATTAATTACTCAAGGCCGCGAAGCCACCACCCTTCATCATTTGCTTAAACTCATTGAAGTTGACTTTGCCGTCGCCGTCGACGTCCACCTTGCTGATCATCTTCTTGCAGTCCTCGACGGTTCGTCCCTGCTTGAGGCCGAGTGAGCTGAGCACCGACCGCAGCTCCTCCACTGTGATGAATCCATCCCCGTTCTGGTCGAACACGTTGAACGCCTCCCGCATGTCCTCCTCCGGATCCTCGTCCCGCTCGTCCATTATCGATTGGTACAGTATCCCGAACTCCTCCACGTCCACGCACCCATCCCCATTCACGTCTATTTTCTCGATCATCGCCGCCAGCTCCTCCTCCGCGATGTGGATGCCCAGGTTCTTGAGCGAGTCCTGCAGCTCCTTCTTTGTGATGCTGCCGTCCCCGTTCCGGTCGAACATCTGGAACACCCGCTTCAGCTCCGACGGGTCCATTTCCAAATTAAAGCTGACACCGGGACGCTAGAAGGGATCAGATCGATCTAAGGTGATGGAGTGGGGACGACGTCGATGTCGTCGGCCTTGGAGGAGTAACTAAGGCATTCAATGCAGGAGGAGGAGGGAGGGGAAGGAAGGGAGAGAATAACTCTTATTAGCGAGTGGAGGAGAGAAGAGGGAAGTTAATAATTAAGGTGGAAGGCAAAGCGAATCAAAGGATATCCATAGAAATTAAAAGCAATTAGTTGTGGTCGTGCTTGCATTGCCCATCTGTTTCAGAGGCAGGGAGCAAATTATGGAGGTAGCCAGTCCTCTGTTTACTTTCGGGGTGGTAATATATATATATATATATATAACTAATATTACTTAGCCAATAATGTATACATTCTTTTTTGGCAATGTCTCTTTGCCTCTGATATGGGCGTTCAATTCACTTTATAAATTGTATTTCTTCAGAGCATTTTTTTTTTTCCAAAATGACGCATTGAGTTTTTAGAATTTTTTAAAAGGTGTATTATATTTTGATTTTTATTAAAGGGGTATCTAATTTCTAGAATAATCTTCTCATCTATTTCAATTTTAAATTAAAATAAAAAGGTAATTTTTTTATTTAAATTGAACCAAACTAAACTCAATACAATTAAGAAAAGAAATTAAAAATTTAATCATTTTATGAAGTAGTTCTACATAAAGTTATTAATGGCATTAAAAATTTAAATCATTAAATTTATAATGATCTTCTAAATTTATTTATATTTATATTTTTAATTTTGAAGCTTTAAAAAAAAATAGAAAATAATAAAACTCATGATCTCCTAATTTTTTTACACTTGTAATTATTTTTAATAGTTAGATATTAAATAATAAAAAATTAAATTTTTTTAAAAAACATTGTTAACCTTCTTTTATATTTTTAAAAAGAACCATCCCTTAGACCGCATTATAAGAACTTCGTGCACCAAACTTTTTTCTTTTATATTTTTTAAATTTTAGTAAAGTTTCAAAAATAAAATAAATAAAAAATATTGATAAATTTAAAAAAATACCATGAATTTAATGAATATTTTTTAAAAAAATAAAATAAGTTTTTTAGTGTCATCAATGACTTTTATATAATTTTTTTTGATGAAATAATTAAGTTTTTAGTTTTTTTTATTCGGTTCGATTCTTTAATTTGATTTAAATAATTTTTTTTTGAGGAAATATGCTAGGGAATGAGTCAGTGTCCTTAAGGTGGATCTATAAAAGACTTTTAACATAACAGACAGACACTTCTTGCGAGTTACACTAAAGGTTTTTGGCTTCCCTACACTTTACATAGAATATATAATGAAGTGTATGACTACTACCTTATTTTCAGTGGTCATAAATGAAGAGATGCATGAATGTTTCTCAGGAGCCTAGAACAAAGTGACCCATTATCGTCACTCTTTTTTGGCATCTATCTTGAGGTATTCTTTAGGCTACTACGGCAAACATCCATGTAGGTAGGGTTCCACTACATTTGATGTGCGTAAGAATCAGATCACACACTTGGCATATGTTGATGACCTATTAATTTTTGGACGAGGAGATGAGTCTACCATTACCCACATAACCGTCTGCATATGAATATTTAGGGCTTGTGGGCTAATGTGCAGAAGTCTAAGATCTATATGGTAGGGGTTAATTAACACACCAGAGACAAATTACTTAAGATATCAAGCTTTCATCTTGGGATGTTCCCCTTCGAAGACTTGGGCATACCTCAGCGGCAGCATGGTTGCACACGATAAACACACTGCTTTGATTGATATGGTGATTTGACTTCTCACTTCCTAGCCGAGACACACCTTGTCCTATGTTAGGAAGCTGGAGTTGGTCAAGACAGTTCTACGAGGCATCAAGTGCTTTTGTCTTTTCACCTACAAATCCCTAATGGCATAGTGGATAAGCTTTACTCCATATGCAAATCTTTTGTTTGGATGTCGAAGCATCCTTTTATCTCATGGGTTGATACGTGCCTTTCAAAGGAGGAAGGTTGATATGGCTTGCGGGATCTTTGGTCAAGGAACTAAGCACTGCTTGCACATGTCTTGTGGAACATCCAGTAGAATAAAATCACCCTCTAGATAGGCCGAGCTAATCTTGGGACATGGTAGACAAAGGCTTCAGACTCTTTCCTCATCAAGCACCTACTTTGGATTCGAGATGACATCCTGAACAGAGTAGGAATAGTGGAATTGAACACGTCCTTGCTTGACTCCTAGTATGCAAAGGATCAATAGGTCACTTTGATGGCATATGATTGTTGGATATATGTGAATAAAAAAAAAAGAGGTGGAGAGGAAAGAGACTCCATTGTGAATGAGACTTTAGTTCCATATTGGAAGTTTCAAGACACTTTTGTTGGTTTACATTGATGCACAAACATTAATGTTTGTTGTTTAACTGTAAGTGCACGGTTATGTCGTCAAGTAATAAAATATCGAATCCACAGGGACTTTCGATTAAACACTAATCGAGTTTGCAAAATAAGTTATCTAAATGATTTAAAGTTGTTTGAAGGCTTGAGAGCAAGAGATTAAGAAGTTGAGAGAGAGAGATCCAGTGAGGGAAATGATTCTAGGATTTCGATTTCATTATGATCCTAGTTGATGTTCTATATATTGTTCATCTCCTTACCTCCATGCTTTTACTCTTGTATGGATTCTAACTAATTTACCGGTGTGGACCCGTGAATGTTACACCGGAGTGTTTATACCACTTTAAATACTATTAAGTAAAGAGGTAATATATTTGTCCGGACGTGACCAGTGGGAACAAATGGTGTCATTGGTTCTATATGCTATTTTAATGATATATATTTACCTTTCATAAAAAAAAAAGTAAAAAGGTAATATAGAAAGTCTTGTTAAATAGATACTCCTTGTCACATGAGAGCCCCCGGTCATATTTTCTAGATTATACAAGTTACTTTCTAATATTAAATTAGAAAAAAACTCATTAAACTCTAATTAGTTATTCCCTTGCAGAGAATTGACCCACATTTCAAGGTGATGGCTCTAGAAAGTCTAGTTAAAGGAATACCCTATATCACTAAGGGTCCCCCGGTCATACAATCTAAAGTATCTCTTTTACATGGTGATCAATCCTCAACATCCATTGCATACACTTCACACACACGTTCAATCAAACAAGAACAAGGAATAACACAATAGAACAAATCATAAACATATCATAGAATAAGAAAATGGGCAAATCCACATCCTAGAATTTGGAGAATCTACTCCATAGCATAGGAAATAAAACCACAAGACATAAAAAATATAAATCTACAACTAAAATCGAAAAGAAAGGAGAAGAGAAAGCTCAGCGGGATGTTGCTGATATCTTCGGATGAAATCCTAGCTTTGGTGGTGGATGGATCGTCGAAATCTGCCTTAGAAATGGACCTTGAGGGCGTTTGGGTTGCAAGAGTTGCAAACAAAGTCCAACATTAAAAACATATGGAAAAAAAATTATAGGCTTATAAGAGAAAGATATCTCCATTGGTAGGAGACCTTTTGGGTAAAGTCCCAAAATAAAATCATGAGGGCTTAGGCCCAAAGTGGACAATATCATACAATTATGAAAATATCTAAATTCCTTTAGTTCTAATAATTAGTATTAGAGTCTAAACTATCAGAATGTCTAACCACCGACTGTACACAAGAGCTAGGTTTAATCGAGCCATGTGAATAGAATATTGATCTTAAACAAAGAAAGTGAGGGTTTCCGTGTCTGGATCAAGAGGACTAGACACCAAGCAGGAAGTCCTTGTGGACAGCTAAACAAAGAAGTCCTAGTTGTGGTTAGACAAGGAAGACCTAGTAAGTTAGTTGGACTGAGGGGCAAGGAAGTCCTAGTAGGTTGGTTGGACCGAGAGACAAGAAGACCCAGTGGGTCGAGGATCAAATGTCAAAAGAATAGGCTTTATGCTTGAGGGGTGCCCTGTGGTCCTTCATTTGAGGGGGAATTGTTGGGGTTACAAGGGTTTAAAATAAAGTTCCACATTGAAAACACATAAATAAGGATCATGGGCTTATAATGGAAATATATCTCCATTGGTAGGAGGTCTTTTGGGTAAAGCCCAAAAATAAAATCATGAGGGCTTAGGGCCAAAGTGGACAATATCATACCATTGTGGATATATCTAAATTCCTTCGGTCATAACAATGGATTCCCTTGAAGGGAAAACCCTCTACCCTTGAAAAGGGGATCTTCTTTCCCTTTTATAGATCCCCCACGGGCCTAATTGAAGTGACACAGTAGTGCCTCACAGGCATGACCGCGCTGTGACAGACTTGGTGAAGCAAGGCACGGTTGTGCCTTATGAGCACGATCGAACTGTGTGGGGTTCTGTTCTTAGCTAGGGGAAGAGGCACGATCGTGCTTGGGATGCACGGCTAGACCGTGTGACTATCTGGAATTCCTAGGAGACATGGCTGAATAAGGCATGATTGTACCTCAGAGGCACGACTATTCTTTGGAAGAATAAGGCATGACCATGCTTTGGCTTAATAAGGCACAGTCGTGCCTCACAAGCACGACCATTCTTTACTGATTTCTCTCTAAACTTGCTCCAATGTCCAATATGCTTCATTTTTGCTTCAAAATACGTTCTATCAATCAAAATACGAAAAGAGCAGATCTCTGAACCAAAGGAGTAAAGGTGATCACATAATAATGAAATAGGATGCGATAGTATAAATTAGACTCATGAAATACAAGTAAATGTATGACAAACATTGCCTAGAAACATGCATAATCTACACACATCACACCCCAGACTTAAACCTTTACTTGTCCTCAAGCAAAAACCTGCAATCTAAATTCATGTGGCGAAATGATGCATCATAATCCCTAGTAAATCAGTCTAATCTTATCATATAATTTCATTGATGAGCATGATATAAAAATTATTTGAGAATGACTTAAGTAGAAGTTCTCCGTGCTTGGTGCAATAAATGACCTAACTTTTTCAAGTGTCAATCTCTAAGCCTAGTCAAATCGTCATCTAACCATATTCCTTATGCCTTTGCCGATAGACACTTACCTGCCACATGCATGTTGGGGAGCCCGACATGAACGCATGCTTTAGACGTTACACAAAACGTGCGCAGCGGAAATAAAAATATATAATTCCTAATTATTACAACACACATCCACACATGCAAAATACAACACATGCGGACATAACCACACAATTAAAATTTTATGAAAAACTAAATTAACCATTAATCTAGTTATACCTACGAGTTTGTATTTGAACTTTGTAGAGAGCGTTTGCTAGCTTCGCAAGGCATGCCTCTTCCGAAATCAACCAAGCGACGTTATCCAACCTTGCCTCTATTCGTATCCATGTTGAGTATCTTCAAGATGACTTCTCTAAGTCTAAGTTGTGTCTCCGCTTTGGTACTAGCCGAAGTGGGGAGACAAAATGATCCGAGAGAGGGATCTTGCTCGACTTGGTGTCCGACGGATCAAAGCACAACCTGGCGTCACCAAACAAGGTGGTGGTGATGAATTGGTATCAATGTCAAATAGTTGGTGGCGGTGATGAATCGGTGGCGGCGGCGAATAGTCGATGGCGGAGACAAATTGGTGTCAGCGCCAAATAGTCGGTGGCAGTGAGAGGAGAGGGAGAAAAAGAAGAGAAGAGATTTCATAATCAAATTAGGTTATCAAAATCTCATTAGATTAATTCTTTCCCTATGGGAGAGTATTTGTAATCTCTTCTCAATGACTTAGAGAGCAAGTCATCTCCTAATCCCAAGCCCAACCTATTAAGCCTTAACCAAAAACTTAACCCATTAAGCTCTTGGTTTGGTTTAAAACTAAACCACTTGGTCCAATAATAAAGCCAAACCAATTTGATTTATTATTAAACCAAAGAGTATCCATTACATCTTCAAAAGTCATTGCCCAACCGTGTTTCTATTCCGACAAATAACTTTCCATATTTGCCGCTCATTTGGTCCAACCAAACTTTGTCTCTCTCTCGATCTGAGAATCCAATTCTCAAACTTGTTTTAAATCTTTTGGATAATCGCGTAGTGCGTGTGACCTTATAGGTTCCTGGTTATGTTGAACGTCCATAATTAATCATTAATTATGGAATGATTATGAGTGACACCTAATAATACATCATAATCCCCAATTGATCGAAAAATCACAGGTTGATTCCAGAACCACTTTTGAAACTTTTAGCAGCTACAATGAGTCATGCCTTGTTCCTTTCACTCGTCTTATACCCACTTGGTCCAAGACATAGTTTATGTGTCAGTCCCCACTAGGCTAACTACGTCACACCTAGCCCAAGCTATAGTTCCTTGTCTTACAGATTCAAATTACTCAAACATTTGTCCAATAAGACCATCATCTTGACATATTTTTGCTTTGGCTAAAGACATAGGAATAATAATCTTGACAAGTGGCTATATGATATACAACTCCTTATCTAAGGAGTGGTGAAGTCTCAAATAGTGAATTTATTTATCACATAAAGAGTACATTATCTAAGGTGATTGCCTTTGGACAGCTCTCAAATATAACATACTCTCACTTGGCCTAAAATAATCTCCTTGGTATCTAATACTGCATGCTTCTATATGACTCTCAAACTTGCTTTATGGTAGAACCTTTGCAAAGGATCCACTAGTTTTCTTTTGGTGGAAATTTTATCAATTTGTATTTCATGCCAACTTATTCATGGGGAGCCCGATGGATGCGTGCATAGGACACGTTTCGCAAAACACACAATGGAAGAAAAATAATAAACTACTTTATTACAATACACGCGTCACATGCATATAGGATAAACACATGCCAGACATAACTGCATAATTAAATTTTATAAAAAATCAAATTATACCTGATAGATGACGTGGAGACTCTATGAAGCTCATATCCATGTTGAGCTATCGTCGAGATGACTTTGTAAAGTCACGAGTCTCAATTCCATATTTGATACTAGCTGATGAATGAAGACAAGTTCTTCAAGAGAGACTCCACTAACGGTTCGGTACCTAGCGATGTAAACAACCCAACGACATGAAACATGGAGAAAATCCAACTCGCTTTAATGCTCGACGACATATGCAACCTGACGATACTAGTGAGGTGAATGATAGCAATGAAGCTGATGTTCATGGATGCTAATCGTTGTTGCCGGTGGTGTGGCTGGTGGCAGGGACTCTAGAGATCGGAGAAGGACCGACGAAGGGTGATGTAGCCGGCGGTAAGGCCTTGCTGTATCACTGTCTGCTGTTGGGTGGTAGCAGCGGCGGGATAACAACACCTTGCTACTGTCCGTTGATCGGTCTGGGCTATAGGTGGTTGTCGGATATCCATCAATAGGGGATGTAATCGGGGAGGTCGGCGACAAGTGGTGCCACCAACGGCAAGGGCAGTAACCCTCTTTGTTTCGACAATGATAAGGAGAGGAAGAGAGAAGAGAGGAGGAGAGAAAAACCTAAAATACTTTTAGGTTTTTGTCAAATTGTCTTATCTCTTTTCTCTAATCTATATCATTATATATATATCTCTTATTGGGTTTGAAGAGCAAGTCCAAACCTGTATCCGCTAAGCCAAGTCCATCCGTTAACATTAAGTTTGGTTTAAGACCAAACCATCTTAGTTCAAAACAAATCACTTTTGTTTTAAGCTAAACCATCTTGCTTTACAACCAAACTAATATTGGTTTATAATTAAACCAAAGAGGGTCTACCTCGTCTACATGAGACGTTGGTCATCCGCGCTTTTGTTCCAAAAAATATTTTCCATATTTGCCCTTTTTCTGGTCCAACCAGACTCAATCTCTCTTGGTTTGAGAATCCTATTCTCAAACTCATTTTTTGTCTTCTTGTTAAACTCATAGTGCATGTGATCGAATAGGTTCCCGATTATGTTGTCCATTCATAATTAAATATTAATTATGAATAGATCATGAGTGACACCTAGTAGTACATCATGATCTCCAATTGACCGAAAAATCAACGGATAATCCGTAAACCACTTCTAATCCCTTCAGTAGTTATATTGAGTCATGTCTCGTTCATTTCACTCGTCTTATATCCACTTGGTTCAGGACATAGTCTATGTGTCAGTCCCTACTAGGATTACTACGTCACACCTAGCCCAAGTTACACTTTCTCGTCCTGTGGATTCAAATTACGCAGTATGTCCAAGAGTACCATACTCTTGACATGTAATACTTTTTCCAAAGACTTCGAGTAATAATCCAGACAAATGGCAATAGGGTATACATCTCCTTAAACAAGGAGTGGTGAATCCTCTATGGGCTATCTAAACACCTTCGGGCACTTTGACTTATTCTCAATCATCCCATACCCACACCTCCATGGAGATGTATCGACTAAGATGTCAAAGTATAAGTCTCAATAGCCAAGGTGACTTGAATTCCTCAAGTCAAAGGAAACTTGCACTCAAGGTACAAAGAGATTTTCATTGACATATCCATATATGTATAGAAACATATGAAGTCTCATGGCAAGTTACTCCAATGAACTAGTTACCTATAACTAGTATCCATGTTCAACTCTCGACATCCCAATGTCTACAGCCAATGTGGAACAACTTCTTGGATAAACCATGGTGTATAACACATGCTAGTTTCTTAGAATCGATGATGTCTGAATTCATCAATTTATTGACTAGGGAATGTTTTAATACATTCATAATTACACGTGTAGAGATGCTCACTAGTTTTGATCCAATCAAAAGTTCTCTCATGCTATGAATCGTATTGTGGATATTCAATAAATGAATTTAAGATTCAATCATATACATAGATAATCTACACTCAAATAGTGAATATTTATTTATCCAATAAATAATACATACCATAAGGCGATTGTCTTAGGACATCTCTTAGATATAAGACATATAATCTCCCTAATCAAGTGATAGCGACAAAGCACATGTTTAGATTGTTGATGAGACCTAGGTTCCTTGGCCTGAGCAATAGCCCCATTGTAGTGGTAGTAAACTGGTAATGCTTCAACAATGCTTGGAACCACACCAAGTTCAATGACAAAGTTCTTGATCCAAACCGCTTCCTTTTCTACTTTAGAAGCTGCAATGTATTCCGCCTTAGTGGTAGAATCAGCAAAACTTTCTTGCTTGGAACTTTTTCAACTTATTGCTCCTCCATTTAAGGTGAATACGTATCTAGATTACGACTTGGAATCATCCTTGTCTGTATAAAAATTAGTATCTGTATACTCATGTATAATCATATCACCCCTCCATATACTAAGAACAATTCTTTAGTTATTCGTAAGTACTTAAGAATTGCCTTGACAGCCATCCAATGATCCATGCTTGGTTCCAACTGGTATATGCTCATGACACTTAGAACATATGATACATCGGGCCTGGTACATAACATAACATACATGATAGATCCAATAGCTGATGCATATGGAGTCTCATTCATGCGAATCCTCTCATCTTGTGTGCTTGGGCACATAGACTTCGAAAGGTGAATCCCATGTCTCATGGGAAAAAATTCCTTTCTTAGATTCATCCATGCTAAACCGTTTTAGCACTTTATCTATGTATGTAGATTGTGAAAGACCAAGCAACCGTATTGATCTATCTCTATAAATCTTGATCCCAAGGATATAGGTTGCTTCTCCCATGTA
>JBBUKS010000065.1:5531680-5562952 GCA_038050645.1 Hedychium gardnerianum
GGTGTGGTTAAAGGAAGGGAAATGAAATGATCCAATTAGGGTTTTCCTAAATGGTTTAAGGTTTGGTTTAATTCTTAGAATAATAGTAGAACTCAATGTTAATTTGAGTTTCTATGACACATGACATTTATTCGGGACGGATATATGGCCTTGAAGATTTCTTGACACGACCTAATTGGAGGCGGGTACTTCTACTTGTCTCTTTATAGTACTTTATACTTAGTGCATGAATATTACGATTTGGATAGGTAAATTGGATTACCTTAAATCTATTCATGTTATTTCTTTCTTTGGACGCTTACATGCTTGATCTTGAAATTAGTCTATTTTGATTATCCATGCAGTCTTGTTCTATTGATTATCTATAATTGATAGTGGTACATACGTGTATGATTTGTATCACAGTTGGGTACAAGCATGTATGGTATGCAACGTAGGTCATTGCACATTTGTATGGTATGTTTCATAGGTGTCCACCCTATATGAGTTTATACACTGTATTATGGAATTTGCCTTTATGTGATGCTCATCTCATCATTTGTGTGCTCATATTATTTTGCACTACATTCCATTGCATGCTGACAACCATTGTCTCCCTTGTGGTCGAGAGAGTCGTTAGTCATATTCCTGCCAACTCGACCACTTAGGTAGTGGTGTCTGGAGTGGAGTAGTATATCTTGTCATGTCGTTCGACCACTTAGGTAGTGATAGCGGGAGCATCGTGCAGACATACCTCTTGTTATAGCTAGATAGCTACCCTGTATCATGACCACTCGGCCACTCAGAGTAGTGGTAGCTAGAGTGCGATCAGTGTCACCGTCCCACCCCTCTCGGCCACACAGATGTCGTGGTAACTGGAGAGATACGTCGTAGTGACTATGCTTTGCATATGCATTTGATGTGTGTTGCATATGCATTTGATTTCTGTTGCACTTGCATTGTGCTAATTATGCATTTTGATGGACTTATATATATATGTCTAGTTGACTCACCTATGTCTGAGATATTACACATGTGTTGGAATTAGGTTATTATACCTACTATATGACTATGCTAGAATGGTAGACTTATGTCGTTATGTTGTATAGGAATGTTGGACTATACTTCTGCTGAGTTATTCTTATTTACGACACATGATCATATATATATGATAGAGTACTTCCCGTGAGACTATATGTTTCACTTGATTCCCTATTGTTGTGATTATCATGCACTATCTATCTTATACCTGCTGAGTACTCCTTTGTACTCACCACCCCTGCTTCTATTGTTGTTCTCCTTGTTAGTAGGTTTATGATTGGGTCACTTGGAGGATATCTGCCTGCGCTGTCCCTCTCACATCGAGCTCTGAATTTATTTCCATACTAAATTGGTTTGTTTTAGCTTCTGCATCTATTTAATTTATTGACATTATATTAATTGATTTGTATATGGATTTCAATTTTTTTTCTAATCGTGTACTTGGTGTCATAAGCCGAGGTGGCTCGCAATAGTATATTTTTGGTTTTCTTGTCGTATAGACCATTTTTACTGTTTGGTATTTGTATCTCTTATATACACTGCATGGTTGTGCATACTCAGGTATGGTATTTTTCTTATCTATTACACTGTGTGGATGTAAATACCCGTGTGGGGTATCTTTATGTATATGTGGTGTATTTATGTATCAGGATATTGTCAGCTGTACAGGGGAGGTGCTATCCAGTTTTCGACGGATAAATATACTCCCGGGGCGTGATAATTTATTGGTATCAAAGCCACAGGTTGCGAAAGTTTATTTTTCGTGTTTTGGTTATCGCAATTTGTTTTCTTGATGTGATTTTTATGAGTTTTTTGGACAAAGCAGCGGCAGGATATCTCCGAGCAATAGGAGGTAAGTTTTTTACTGGTATTGCATATTATAGTTAATTCTTACCTAGTTGTCTGTTATAGGTATGACTTGAGGTAGATCAGTCACTATTTGTGACCATGGTCCGGGTCAACCATGAAGATGATTATTGAGTCAGTGGTACCTAGACTTGATACCCGAGAAGTTGAGTCTGATAGCATGAGTCAGGCTCATCGCACCCCTAAGAGAGGTCCGATATTTCGGTCTCAGGAAATATCACCAATTGTACCAACCAAGTCTACTACTAGCTGGGTGATAGATAAGCCCGAATACCAACGTTGACTTGTTTAGTTAAGGACAGATTTACTCTAGTTCATGGAAACTAATATCGTTTAGATGTCTGTACTTGGTTAGATAACTAGAAAGTCATATACGAGTACATGACTTGTATTGACATATAGAAGGCTGCGTTAGCTGCATACGATCTATGAGATTAGGTCATTATTTGGTGATTCATCAAAAGAGGATTTTTGGGATCAACCCGTTACTTAGATTTTATTGTGTGATGCCTTTGAGAGGCATTAGATAGACCATTGGTAGGTAAGAACGGGTAGAGTTCTTACACTCAGATAATATGGTTTAGCTGTATCTCTGTCATCTAGAGAGGTGCTAACCATCAACCAGGAAGTCAAGGGATGTCCCTTGGACTTTGGTAGTCATTCACTATCAGTGGATCTTCGGGTTCTTGTTATGACATAATTTGACATCATCTTGAGCATGAGTTGGTTGACTACCCACAGTTGAGGGTTGAGAGAGAGTTGTCACTATCCGATGTTCGGATGGATTCTCGTGGGAATTCATTGGGACCAGGGATGATGAGATGTCTATTATTTCAGCACTACAAGAGTAGATTCTATTATCCCAGAGATTGTTGGGGATATCAGTTATCATTGATTAAGGTTGTGGGAGATGTTTCATAGCTCTCGTACATTCTGATAGTTCGAGAATTTTCGGACGTATTTTCGGAAGAACTCCCCGGCTTGCCCCGCAAAGGCAGGTGGAATTCATGATTGAATTTATTTTGGGTACAACACTGGTATCAAAGGCTCCGTACAAAATGACACCAAAGGAATTAGAAGAACTTAAGATATAATTATAGGAGTTGTTGGATTGAGGATTTATCCGTCCTAGTATGTCACCTTGGGGAGCTCGAGTGCTATTATCAAAAAAAGGATGAGTCACTTAGATTGTGTATTGACTATCGACAATCGAATTCAGTAACTATCAAGAACAAATATTGCCTGACACGGATAAAGGACTTATTTGATCAGTGGAATAATACCTATGTATTCTAAGATTGACTTACGCTCAGGTTATCATCAGCTTAGAGTAAGAGATGCGAATATTCAAAAGACAGCATTCCGTACCTGGTACGGGCATTATGAGTTTTTGGTGATATCATTTGGGCTTACTAATGCCTCTGTTGTTTTTATGGATATCATGAATTGGGTGTTCCTTGAGTACTTGGATCAAATTTTTATTGTCTTCATTGATGATATTTTGATTTACTCATAGATTGAGAAGGAACACGAACAACATCTTCGCATAGTTCTGGAGACACTTTGACGAGAGCATCTGTATGCGAAGTTCAACAAATATGCATTTTTGTTGTTTAGGTGGGATTTCTCGGACGTGTGATTTCGAGTAGGAGCATATCTGTAGACCCTCGGACGATAGAGGCTGTTAACGATTGGGAGCAACCGAAGTCGGTAAAAGAGGTCCGTAGTTTCTAGGATTGGTTGGATATTACTAGAGATTTGTAAAGGTTATCTAGCATCGCTCTGCCTTTGACCTGACTGACCAGGAAGGGAGACAAAATTTCATGGATAGAGGCTTGCAAGATAAGTCTCTAAGAGCTCAAACAAAGACTGGTTACTGCAACCGTCTTCGTGTTTCGCTCTAGGGAAGATGGATTTGTGCTTTACACTGATGCATAGCTGCAGGGGTTAGGTGCAGTTTGAATGCAGTACGCGAGAGTAGTATTATATACTTCTCGTCAGCTGGAGGAATACGATAACTACCCTGTGTATGATTTGGGAAGTGACAACTATTATTTTCACACTATAAATATGGAGACATTATCTGTATGAGTTTCTAGCTAGTCACTGAGCGGTAGTTACGAATTTGATACAGAGTTTCTCAGAGATAAGACTGGTAGAAATAGGGCAAACGGAGAATGGAATTGTGATATCTAGGGTTTTTCGATTCCCCCATTTTTGAATAAATAAGAAACACGGGTTAATTATCAGCATTGGCAGTAACTGTGTAATAGAGTGATTTCAGGACCGCAGATGAAATTCTCTTGTGATGAGAATGACACCTTATATTTTTGTGGAGGACTGTATGTACCTAGGGCACACCCAGTCAATGAGGACTTATTTTTCGAAAGTGTACAGATCTTGATTCGCTATTCATCCGAATGGTACCCGAATGTATAGAGACTTGAGGGCTCTACGGGTGGAATGACATGAAAATGGGATATAACGGAATTTGTGGCATGACGATTGATGTATCAACAAGGGAAGGCTAAGCAACAGGAGGAGTTTCTTCAGAAGATTCTGATACTGGAATGGAAATGGGAGTGTATCACCATGTATTTTGTAGTGGGATTACCCAGGTCAAAGAAAGGACATGATGCAATTTGGGTGATCGTAGACCGATTAACCAAACTCGCACATTTTCTACCGATCTGTAGGATGGACTCTTTTGATCGCCTAACGGAGATAAACTGTAGAGGGATTATCAGATTTCATGATATATCTTAGAGTAATACATCTAATAGAGATCAGTGCTTTACTTCACAATTTTGGTAGTGTTTTAGCAAGTTTCGGGTACAGAGCTTCATTTTGGTACAATTTTTCACATCGGATGGATGGAAAGCCAGAGCACACTACAGGGACCCTTGGGGATCTATTGTGATCTTGCGTGTTAGGTTTCGAAGACAATTGAGAGGATCATTTACACTTGGTGGAGTTTGCATACCCCTACGGATAGCTGTCAACTATTCAGATGTTCATCGTTTGGGATTTTATTTAATAGAGCACACCGAGCACCTACTCTGTGTAAGAAAGTTGGTAAACAACATATTTTGGGGATCACAGAGTATACAGCATGACGCTGAGTTAGTGTGTATTATCTAATGAGAGATGTCGGGAGCTAGGGAATTGACAAAAGAGTTATGTAGAACAAAGACGGAGACCCTTGGAGTTTACGATAGCGACTATGTACTTCTACGTGTCTCACCCACTAAAGGGGTTGAAAATTTTGATTTGAAGGGCAAGTTAGCTCTTCGTTATATCAGACCCTATGTGATACTGGAGTGGATAGGAGGTGTAGTCTAACCGTTGGCACTACGATCAATTCTTGCAGGGGAATATATTATGATGATGCATGTATCCATGCAGAGGAGGTTCCTGTGTGATTCTGGATCGCAAGGAATGCTTATTGTGGAACAGAAATTATTCATCTCGTCAAGATTGGATGATAGCATCATAATGATATGGAGACCATCTGAGAGCTTGAGGATGATATTTAAGCTCGATACCCTCACCTTTTTACTTAAGGTGTGTGTAGTTCTTTCGGTGCTTAAACTGATCGACTATGATAATGAGATTACCGCACCTGAGTAGTAAATTTGGGGACTAAATTTTTGTTAGTTGGGAGAATGTTAAATACGAAAAACTAAATAAAATAAAATAAAAATAAAAAAATGGGTGTTAATCGAGGGATGGCCCTATGGAAATTTTAGGGATTTTTGGAAATTTTTATAGGATTAAATCAAATTTTTATTGATTAATTAAAGTTATTCCTATTTAAACTGAGAATTGATGAAAGTTATTAACCAAATGTTTATTAATCTAACCCTAAGTTGGAAATATATATACCTAAGTTAGCCTCCCCCAAACCACTCGATATTTCTCTCCCCGATCCTCAATCGACTCTTCTTCACAGCCGACTGTCATCGCACCTCAACCTCGCTGGCGTCGAGCCAACTCTGGCTAGCCACAGCCCAGAGCTGGCCTATGACTAGACTAGGATTTCCCTCCCTCTCTTCCCTATTGGAAGAGCAGCCGGTGCCTCTCATGATTTCTTCTTCCCCAATTGAGCCGCCACTTCTGCGATCGCCGATCAGCCGCCGCTCCTTCCCCCAACAAATCATCGTCGTTGGCCAACTCCATCTCATCCAACCAGCCATCAAAACAGCCTCCCTCACGAGCTAGTTGCCAGATCCCTCTTCTTCTTCTCCCTCTGCCCCGATCCCGTGAAGACCCAAAGAGCGCTGATCTTCTCCGGCCAAACGCAGTTCTCCATTAGCTCCGGCCAGCTACTTCTTGGGCTGGTTTGGTTCTGCTCCTGCCAGCTTTGGCTCAGCATATTTGAGTTCCATCCATCTCTCCCAAATCCGGTCGGCCATAAACAGCGAGGTGAGAATAGGTTAGTTTTAGGGATCAATTTGGGTTGTTTAGAATTTGTTTTTGCTGGTAAATCTGATCTGTCGGGCCATCACCAAGGACATCGAAACTACTCAGCCACTACCACAGTGATCTTCGACCATCCTTGGTCTTGTTTTGATTCAGCCACAGTTCATTTTCGGGCTATGAAAGACCCGATTCGGCAGTCACCAACAAAGGTAAATCGTGATGAAAAAATTAGCTTTAGGGTTTTTGTGGATTTTTGGAATTTTGGTTGTGGTGGTAATTGGTGTATGGATTTGTTTGTTTTGTCTAGTTAGGTTGTAATCAAATTAAGTAGTGAACTCAAATGGTAGTATTATTTGTTCTTGTATATATAAAACTACATCTATGATTAACGGGTGTTAGGTTAGAAGATGAGGTTGAATCTAAATATTGATTGGAAGGATAATGTATTTAAAATTGGATTTAATATATATCTGATATGATTAGGCCTAATTAATTAGGATTTAGTTATGGGTTGTGCTTGTAGTGTTATGATTATGATCATGTTGATGGATTGTAGTTTGGTTTGTTTGTGTACACGGATTGTGTAGATTTTGGTCATCTTGAGAATATATGTATGTAGATATTATTAATTGATTGGATGTTAGGTTGATGTAGTTAAATACATGATTTGTAATAAATGGATTTGGATTGAAGAAGATGAGTGATTCTTAGATAATTTTATCTTTGAATTATTAATCATGCCAATGTGAAGGGTTAGTGATTGATTTGTTTTACCCTATGTGAAGTTTGAAGTTATGTGATATGATTAAGGTTTCTTATTTGGATTATGAAATTCAGGATGAAGGTGGTTATGTTATGTTACTTAGTTTCACCTTCTTGGTTTGGACTTAAGAGGATTGATGTGGGGATTAGGGTTGATCGAATTAGGGTATTTCCTAAATGGTTTAGGATTTATTTTAGTCCTTAGATTCATAGTGGAACTCGATGATAATTTGTTTTCCTTAATGCAGGTTGTGGAGGCAAAACAAGTACTTGGACTTGTGAACTCTTCAACAAGATCCATGATTTGGAGGCGGGTATTTATTGCTTGATTTCTTTTATAGTAATTGAACTTAATGCATGATTGTTATACTGCTTAGGTAGCCATAGTTACCTTGACTCTAGCTATAACTTTTACCTGAGTTTGATACTTGTTGCTTGTACTTTATTTACTCTATTTTTATGTTCATACCGTCTATATGATCTTTATTCTGTCGTGTACACGTGTGTGGTGTGCACAATAGAAATTTGTCTGTGATTGGGTATCATGCAGTTGTATGACTATTCTTGTGACATGGTTGTATATCCATGTGATAATCTTAGATTGTTCATAACATGTAGTGGTGTATGTGTGAGTGACATATGCATTAGATTAATTTAGGTTGTGATAGGTCGTACATGTTTTGAAGTTGTGGACACGAGGGCATTGTATACCACTAATTATGTGACCACCACTACATGTCTCTGATTTGAGTTGTGGACACGTGTGTGGCGCGATCCCTTGATCTGGTAGCGTGTAACTTGAGAGTATGATTATAGAGGTAACACGTGTGTGACGTGTACTTCAGGTGGCTGATCATGATAGCAAGACCCATATTTGATTTGTAGTTATATACACACGTATGACGTGTAGTATGATTAGTATGTCTGCTTGGTTGTAGATGAGTATATTTGTGTAGTTAGACATATGTGAGGGTAGATTTACATGTCTACCAACCACCATGGTGTTGCATGTATGCTATAGGCTATGTCTCCTATTAAGTTGGTTGAGTGAGTCATAGCATCAATGATGCATGTATGCTAACGATCAGGGCTCCCTTCGGGTGTGAGCTAATCGTAGCATCGATGATGCATATATGCTAGCGATCAATGCTCCCTTCAGGTGTGAATTAGTCATGGCATCACGGAGATGCATATATTCTATCAGTTATGTCTCCCATTGAGTTGGTTGAGTGAGCCGTAGCATCACGATATTACAAGTATGTTATCGGCTATGTCTCCCATTAGGTTGGTAGAGTGAGTCGCAGAATTCTAATGTTGCATTGCATGCTATCGGCTATGTCTCCCATTTAGTTGGTTGAGTGAGTCGTAGACATGCTAATATTTGGGTTGTTACACCCGGCTGCCCACGAGGTCATACGTTGTAGAGTGTTTCTCCCGCAGCCCGTAGCTAAATAGCTACCTCTTGTCTGCCCATGAGGCCATTTGTGGTAGAGCATTCTCCCGCAAATAGGGACCCTAACATTTACGGACTGCCCACGAGTATCGTGGTAGAGCGTTTCTCCCGCAATCCACAACTGACGAGCTGGGTGTCTTGGTCGTTTGTATACCCTGTAGCGGAGAATTGCTCCCACATACAAGACCCCAATTACTATTACTTGTATCAATATACGCATATGAGATGTTGTACTTATGCTGGTTATTGATGGTATATGCATAGGAGATGCTGTACCTATTTTGTTTATTGAGGGTACTTGCATGTGTGATACTATACTCATATTCTATATTATTGGTACTACTCTTTATACTATGTGAAGTTGAGTAGGGTATGTGTATAGAAGTGGCATACGGGTGTTATCATACGATGATGAGTATATTTTTTCTATGAGACTGTATACTTTTGTGTTCCCGTATATCTTTGAATTCCTGTATATCTTTGAGTTACTATACTTGTTATTGTTCATGAACTATCTATCTTATACCCGCTGAGTATCCTTTGTACTCACCACCCCTACTTCTATTGTTGTTTTCCTTGTCAGCAGGATTATGATTGGGTCTCTTGGAGAATAGCTGCCCACGCTGTCCCTCTCACATCTTGCTACGGATTTATTTCCAAACTATGTTGGTTTGTTTTAGCTTCCGCATTTGATTATTACTCATTTATTGTATTAATAAATTTGTATTTGGATTTCGGATTTGTTTTTGATCATGTACTTGGCGTCATAAGCCAGGCCGACTCTGTTAAATATGGTAATTTAAAATTATTAAAATAATGGGCGTTGACCAAGGAATAAGTTTAAAAAAAATTGGGGATTTTTAGAAATTTTTTGGAATTTAAACGGAGCTAAAACAGCAAGATATTGGGGATATAAATAACAGGCTTTTAGAAGGTCTGTTTGGAATATCAATTATGTTGGAAGTTGATTAAATTGATTAAAGCCTAGGTTGAAATTAATTAACCTACCTTAAATTTCATTAAATTAAGTTTTTTGTTATTAAATCCTAAGTTGAGAATTAATGGATTACATCAAACTTAAGGTTATAAATGCTAACCTAGGTATTATGAAATTTGGGAAATTAGTCATCTCCCCCGATTTTAGCTAGGCAACTCCCGACTTCATAGTCGACACCTCCCATGCTCGCCAATCGCTGCCGCCACTGGCCAGCCACGGCCTCCCCTCCATTAGCCGGTCACCCTCATTTCCTATTCTATTCCTCTCCCTCACATGCTTCCCGAGATCTCAGCTGCCACTATCCCTCATCGCCATCTCTGCCTCTTCACGCAACCGTCGCCGGTGTCTTCTCCGGCAACTCGATCGGACACAGAAGACTAGGTTGCCGACATCCTCTGCCGTCAGCCACACAAATGTCGCCCTCATTTCGGCCCGAGCACAGAATATTGGTTCTTCCTCCTCTTCGGTCACCAATCAACCACCACCAGCAGCAGCCAATGTTTCCCTCAGATCCGTCCACCATTGGTCACCAGCCAACATTCATTGTTAAGCAAACTTATCTGTCGGCTCTGATTTGCTCTCAGCTTCTTTTGTATCGACTGCCAACCAAAAATGATTCTACTCCGACCATCTCTCCATCAGATCCGGCCAGCTACTGCTTGGGTTGGTTTGGTTCTGCTCCGATCATCAACAGTAGCTCGGGTTTATCCAACAGCTTCTACCACCTCCATTCCGGCCTAATTTTGGTGTGGTTGACTGCTAACCGGTCACTGTGGATTTGGAGGCTATTTCGTCCATCTCTTCATCGCCGGCAGCCACCATCAATGAGGGTAGGCTAAGATTTCTATTTATGGAGCTATTGTTGTTCATGTATAGATTTGAATGGATTATTAATGGACATTGATCTTCGTGATACGACATGTGGTGGTTTTGATGAGCTCCGGCCACCTTTGGATGTGCTCCGGCAGCCACCACCGGTAGAGGTAAGAAGTTTGATGAGTTTAGAATTATGTAGATGTGTTATCTTGCATTTATACATCTTGATTATTGGATTGGGATGAATCTAGATTTGGCTATGTCTTTTATTGACTCATCCAGGCGCCTAGATGAGTCAATAAAAGAGGCTTCGACCAACAGCTTCGTACAATGATTCTCTACAACTTTCGTACTTGCGTGCTACTCCAAAAAGCTCTCTACGACTCCTAAACGTTGTTCTGACAACCAAAGCTTAAGCTACGACTAATCTTGCTGTCGGTATAATTTACTTATTATTATTGTTATTAATTGTTCTTTATTTTCAAAGTATTGTAATCATCGTACTTATAGTGGATTTCCCAATGAAAGCACTCATACAGGTGTGGGCCTTGGACTAGCCTTTGCTGGGCGATGAACCAAGTAAAACAAACGTGTGTCAACTTTGCTTTTCTTACTATTTCTATTCCGCTACATACTTGTGTTTTATGAAAACATGAAAAGCTACGAGCACTTTTCACCCCCCCCCCCCCTAGCGCTGTTCTCCGATCCTACACAAGTTATTTCTTTATGGCATTTTTGAAATAAAAGATCTTGGTGAAGCATCATTTATTTTAGGCATACAGATCTGTTGAGATCGTTCAAGAGGTATTCTTGGACTTTCACAATAGACCTATATTGAAAAGGTGTTTATAAGGTATGACATGTAGAACTGTGCACCTAGTGACACACTTGTGTTAAGGTGTGACAAGTTCATCTTGCAGCAGTGTCCATGGCTTGAACTTAAAATAAAGGAGATGGAACAATTCCCTTATGTGTCAGCTATGGGAAGTCTCATGTATACACAGATTTGTACACAACCAGATATCGAGTTCATAGTGGGGATGTTAGGTAGATATGTTAGTAACCCAAGACTGTCACACTGGAAAGCAGTAAAGAGAGTGATACAGTATTTGCAAAGAACTAAAGGACACATGCTCACGTATCAGAGGTCAGATCACCTTGAGGTGATTGGTTATTTAGATTTTGATTTTGTTGGATGCTTGGATAGCAGTGTTATATTTGAGAAGTGTCCTAAGGCAATCACCTTATGATTTGTACTTATTTATTAGATAAATAAAGTTTCATTAATTGAGTATACATTTTCTATGTGCATGATTGGATCTTAAACTCAGTTACTGGAAGTCCGCAATACAATTCATAACATGAGAGAACTTGTGATTGAATCACAACTAGTGAGCATCTCTACATGTATAATTATGAATATATTAAAACTATCCCTAGTCGATAAATTGATGAGTTTGGAGATCATCGATTCTGTAAGACTAGCACAGGTTATACTCTATGGCTTGTCCAAGTAGCCGCTACTCACTGGCTAGAGACATTTGGATATCAAGAGTTAAATATGGATGCTAGCAAATGGTAACTAGTTCATTAGAGTGACCTGCCATGAGACTTCATATGGTTCTCTACATGTATAGATATATCAATGAAGATATCATTGCAGCTTAAGTGTGAGTTTCTTTTGACTTGAGGTATTCAAATCATCTTAGTCATGAAGACTTATACTTTGACATCTTAAGCAAGCATCTTCGAGGAGGTGTGGGCCAACAAAGGATTCACCACTCCTTATGAGGAGACGTATACCCTACGGCCATTTGTCAGGATTATTACTCGAAGTCTTTGGATAAAGCATCACATGTCAAGAGTACGGGACTCTTGGACACATGTTTGAGTAATTTGAATTCACAGGACAAGAAGTATAACTTGGGCTAGGTGTGACGTAGTCAGCCTAGTGGGGACTGACACATAGACCATGTCCTGAACCAAGTGAGTATAAGACGAGTGAAAGGAATGAGACACGACTCATTGTAGCTACTGCAAGATTCAGAAGTGGTTCTGGAATCAACCTTTGATTTTTTGGTCAATTGGGGATCATGATGTACTACTAGGTGTCACTTATGATTGATCCATAATTAATGGTTAATTATGGACGACCAACATAATCAGGAACCTACAAGGTCATACGCACTACGAGTTTATTCGAAAGATTTAAAATGAGTTTGAGAATTGGATTCTCATATCGAGAGAGACAAATTTGGTTGGACCAAACGAGTGACAAATATGGAAAGTTATTTGTAAAAATGGAAGTGCGGATGGGCCAAGTCTCTTGTAGATGAGTTGGACCATTCTTGGTTTAGTCATGAACTAAATTGGTTAGATTCATGAACCAAGTGATTTGGTTTTGAACCAAACCAAGAGCTTAATGTGCTAAACTTTGGTTAAGACTTAATGGGTTGGGTTTGAGCTTAGGAGATGACTTATTCTCCAAGTCATTAAAGAGGTGTATAAATATACCCTTCCATGAGGAGAATTATGGATTAGAAGAGGAATTTTATTTGGAATAGAATTGGGTTGAGTTTTGGAAAGAGTTTCCAAAACCCCTCTCCTTCTCCTCCTCCTCTTCTCTTTGTCGCCACCCAACACAAGGAGATCCTTTCTCCTTGTGGCGCCACCCTAGCCAATTACGGCCGACCATCTCCTCTGCCCACCACCTTCTCTCCAGACAACATCTCCTTGTCGTCCCAAGGATCACCGAAGTTGGGATCTCCAACCAAGAAGAGCTCTGTAAAGCTAAAGAAGGTCGGTGGACAACAAGCTGTTCGTCGGTTTGTCCTCTCTCGACCTCCTCCGACCTCCGTTTTGGTGAGCAAAAGTTGCTACTAATTCTTCGATGCCTTGGGGTACTTCATACCTTGTCACCAGTGAATTACAGACTCCGAACAGCGAGGAAAAAGGCACGAATTACACCCTTTTCCAGGACGGACAACAAGCTTCCTTTTGGTGTCTATCTCTCGTTTGATGTCGTCTAGTTGCATACACCATTGGACACCAAACCTTGCCTTCACACGCAAGGCTAGTACCTTTCGTGAGGACAGAACTCATGACTTTCGAAGTCATCTTGAAGAGTTCTCGGATGGATACAAATAGAGGAAAGGCTCAACAACGTTGCTCGGTTGATGCTCTTTCCACTTCATGTGATCTGTTAGGTATAACTTGAATAATTTATTTTCATAAAATTTTATATTATCATTATGTATGCACATGTTGTATCTTGCATACGTGGATGTATGTGTTGTAATAAATTAGGATTTATTATTTATGTCTTCCGCTGTGTACATTTTTGAAATGTCTAAAAGCACGCATCCGCGTCGAGCTCCCCAACATGAGTAGCTTCTAACTCTTCGCTTCTTGTGTTTGAGAAAAAAAATTCGGAAGGTCAAGAGTCTTAGATTCCTCATCCATCTCAATCATAACAAAATCTACAGCCACAACTGAATTTTCAATTCCTTCAAGTGGCGTCACAAAGGTTTCATCCACCGTGTTATTCTTAAACTCCCCCAAAGCATAACAATATTCAACAAAATTTATCTCAGGATGATTTAAAATTCTGTCTGGAGTTCTTGAAGAATAAGGAACCTGCAAATATTTGGTTGTGTCCATCATGGCTTATTGTTGTATTTTTGTCCTAACCAATCACTGAAGAAACGGTATTGGTGGCTTATAGACCTTAGTCTGAGTGGTGATAACTGCTCTCTCTAATTCTTTTGTTGGCCGTGGTGAAGGCTCATCAAGTTGTGAATCAGGTTTGTCTTGATAAAAAATTTCTCTTGAGGTTCTGAGAGTTGTGGTGGAGGTCTAATGAATTGTAAAGTCAATCTCTCTATCTTAGTCTCTAACTGTCTGAACCCTTCATTCTATAGCTTGATGATATTCTTTATAAGGTTTTCAAAATTCTCGAGTAGTTGCAAAAACTCTTGTTTGGCGTTCAAATTAACATCCATGTTTCGCACTTCTGGGATTCTTTAGGAAGATATCATCCAACTTTCACTTAACCAATCATGTAGGTTTAGTGCCACATTATCAATAAATTTGTATGCTTCGTTTAGACTGTTATTCATCAAAGAACCCCTTGCAGCTAAATCCAATAGAGCTTATTTAAGAAAGATATCCCCGTGTAGAATATATGGATAGTCAGCTATTTTTCCAACCCATAATGGGGGAATTTATGCAACAACCTCTTAATTCTACCCCAAGCTTCAAACATTGATTCTCCATCTATTTGTGCAAAACTCATGATTTGATTCCTCAGATCTGTTGTCTTGCTAGGTGGAAAGTATTTGTTAAGAAAAAGTATTTCCATCTCCTTCAATGTCGTGACACTTTCTTGTCGAAGAAAATACCACCAAGTCTTTGTTTCATCCTTCAGAGAGAAAGGAAATCCCCGTAGCCTTATAGCATATGTAGAAACTCCTTTATACAACATGGTCCCACAATAATCCAAAAAATCATATGGGTGTAGATTTGGGTTGTCCTTGGGTATAACTCCAAATTGGTTTTGTTGTATCAAAGCGATCAATGCTAGGCCAAATTCAAAATTTTCAGCATCAATTGGAGGTTGTACAATGGGAGATCTCACTCCTCTAGCTATGGGTGCGACAAAAGCTCTCAAGGGTCTGTTATCGTCGTCAACGTCCATTGTGTCCAACAAACTAGCTAAACTAAAACCCCTATCATGGTCTTTCATGGTCACTGCTTGAGTTTGTACTACTTCCGATTGCTTTTGCAAGTTCCTTCTTCAATAGAATGTCTTTCAAAATAGAGTTATTAGAAGATAAGAAATGCAATAGAAAAAGAAGAAAAGAAAGAAATGAAGAATTGCAAAGAAGAAAGAAATCTAAATTAACTAAATCACTAATCAATCAATATTAATCGAAATAGTCCTGGCAACGACGCTAAAAACTTGTTATATCATTTCTGTAAGTGCACGATTGTCATCAAGTAATAAAATATCGATCCCACGAGGACTGTTGATTAAGCACTGATTGAGGTTGTGAAACTAATTATTTAGACAATCGAAGTTGTATGAGTTCACGCGAACGAGAGATAGAGAGAGAGTTGAGCTGAGAGAGAGAGAGAGTTGAGAGGAAAATCTAAATTGGGGGAAATGGATTTAGGACTTCAGTTTCGCTACGATGGTTCTTGGCATCCTAAGTATTATTTACTTTCCTATCTTTAAGTATATTCGCATGTAAGGTGTCTTATCCAAATTATCGATACAGATTCGAGAGAATTCTACCGATGTGCTTACCCAAACTTGACATCTTTTTGTAAGGCGATAATACTAGAAGTCCGCTTCACAGGATTACCCCCATCACTAGAGCTCCATGGTTCATCTAAATTATCGCCTACACCCTCTGACATCAAATTGTGATAAATTCATTAAGCTCTAAGATAGTTATCCTTTTATGGGAAGATGGTTTACATTCAAAGTGATAATTCTAGAAGTCCATTTTGCGAGATTACCCTTGTCAATAGGGCTCCATAGTTCACCTAGATTATCATCATTACATTGTAATCAACTCCACATGTCATATAACATTCATAACATACACAATAAATATAGAAACAAGGAATAAATATGTCATGCAATAGAGAAAGCTAACAAATACTCAATTCATACATCAACATTTACATCGCAACTACTTCCTACTCATAGAATATAGAGAACTACTCAATGAAGATGGAGATACAATCAAAAGACATGAAATTAAGCAATTACAATCTCTAATCTGAAAGAAGAGAAAAAAGAAAGCTTAGCGAGATGATGCCGATGTCTTTGAAAGAGTGTTCAAGCTTCGATGGTGGATAGATCATTGTGGCTCCTTGGATGGCAGCTCTAAGATTTCCCCTCAATGGGAGAACCCTCTTCCAAGGAAGAGGGCAGAGTCCCAAATCTCAAATACCCCAAATAATAACCCCATGAGTTCTTTTATAGTCTCCCAAGCTGATTCAATCTATTTGAGTGTCGGGGCTCCGTCAAAATGAGGTTTTCGACCCTTAGACTTAGTTTTCTTGGATTTTATCCTGAACCAAACTTGTAGATCTTGAAATTATCTTTAATTTGATAGGTTATGGGCTCCGTGGCTCCAACTGAGCCAAAGGTTATGTCCATTCAAATTTTGGTCTGCTGAACCGACCGACCTTAGGACAAAAAGACACGGTCGTGTGGAATTTGACATGGCCGTGTCTTTGGCTCGTCTGGGAAAGAGCACACTCGTATGGAATTTGACACAACTGTGCCTTTGCTGGAGCTGCTTCTCGGTGGTTAAAAATATGATCGTGCTAAAAAGGCACGATTGTGTGAAATCCTTATCGTTGAAGTCATTTTTCTGTGATAAAAAGCATGACCATGTGGAATTTCACATGGTTGTTTCATTCTCTGCATCTCATCCTATTGATGAAAAGCACGATCGTGTGAAAGAGGCATGACCTTATGTAATCATTGCCAAAAGTCTTTGTGGTAAAAGACACGGTTGTGTGGAATTTCACACGGCCATGTGAAATCTTGAAGACTCTCTTTTTTGCTCTTTTCTTCAATTAACTTTGGCCGGGGGAATACGCCCGTGTCTTGGAACACGATTAGAGCATGTTCCTTGTTTTTTCTTCATTTTCTAAGGCTTTCAAGCTCCATTTTGCATCATTTTGCATCATGTTAAAAAAAACATGTAAAAAATAAATTTCCAAATTAAAAAAGAAAATAATAAAATAGAAAATGAACACATGTAAAATATGCTAACAGAATATATGTATGATGATGCTAAAAAATATACTCATCAACGACTACACATACAATTTTTTGAGAAGGGCAAAATGAAAAATGAATTTATTGAGGTTACGTGATTTGGATATTCCCAAAACACCCATGCGATTTGGGTAAAACACATAACGAGCTATGCAGTTTGGGAAATCGCTGAATTTCTAAACTAATGGAATCATACCAAAATCAAAAATATGTTAAGGAAACAATAAAAAACTCTCCTAGGGTTTAAAATGCTTCTGAAAATACCTTTCCTACTTAAGAGACGCATCCAAGAAAAGAGCTGAGAGTGGGGAAGGAAACGTGGCTGGCTCCTTCCAAGAAAAGATGTTTTCTATCGCTGCAGTGCTTCTGGGGACCAAGGTACCCTCTCTTTTGCTCTCTTTCTTCCACGCCTAACCGCCCGATTCCTTCGCGTTGCGTCAGGGATCCATTGTTTTGTCGATTCCCGAGTTGTTCGATCGGGAGAGTTTTCTCCTTTCGGCGAATTCTTGGCTATCGGTACTCCGATCCTCGATCATCTCGTTTATCTGCCTGATACGTCGGTTCCGAGACCCGTGTTCTCTTTTTCCCTCTGTATCCAATTCAAGGCTGGGTCCTTCGAAGATTCGATTGGAAAGTTTTCTCCTTTCGCCGATTGTTTCGTTTCCGACGAGAACAAAACAATGCCCTGGATTTGGGAAGTTCTATCGTATTCAGTTAAGAAAGAGGATTAACAATTGCTCTGGGAGATACCACGCTGAACTGCTCTTCGAAGTGATTGTGGATCAATTTGGGAAAGTCTGATTTTTACGCCAGGAGAATTCCAAAAATTTGGCTATGGAGGTTGCGATCCCTGAGTACTGGCTACTTCCTTATATTTTTGCGAGCTTTTCTATGCTGTATCTGTTTGGTTATTTCGTGATCTTCCGCAAATGGAGTCGAAAGTACCGCCCCAATGCATCTAGTTGCTTAATTTCGTTGTTCCATGGTACTCCAGCTGTGTTCATGGCAGTTTCGGCTATCCTACACGGACCTATTCGAGGATTTGCCTCCGCCAATACCACTTTCCAGAATGTCGTTCTCGACTTCAGCATTGGCTACTTCCTAGTTGATCTTCTTCAGTACCTGATACTTCTCCCGGGAGACTATCTCTTCATTGCCCATCACTTGGCTACGCTCTTCGTCTTCATCACCTGTCGCTACCTCGTTGTGCATAGTGCATTCTCACTCCTGGTCCTTCTTGTGCTTGCGGAGGTGACTAGCGCTTGTCAAAACGTATGGACACTGGCCGGACTTAGGAAAGAAGAATCGCCTAATGCAGCAAAAATCTACAAATTTTTGTCTCCCCCTTTCTATGCGCTGTACACTGTCATGAGAGGATTAGCTGGGCCAGTTTTCTTCTGCAGGATGAGTGTATATTTCTTGAGTGGGAAGGCTAGGGACGTAATTCCCATCTGGGTTTCTGCTTCATGGATTATTGTAGTTGGTGGTGCGATATTGGTCAGTATTTTGTGGATATTCAACTTATGGTTGGAGTTCTTCAGAGAGAAGGAGAACCAAGCAAAAAAGAACAGCTAGCTGCATCTGCCTTAGCAATGGAAATGATGTGCTTGAGGTACAATGGGTTCCTTGCAGAATGCTATGTTGTCTTCCTGAACACTCTACTTGAAAACTGTAACTAGCGGAGCCTAATGTTTGATAGTCAATAATGCAGCTGAATCGAAATTACACTAGGAAGTAGTTTTGGTTTTCTTGTCATTCTAGTCAATCTCCTTTACTAGCCTTCTTATAATAAAAGTCTAGATAATTGACAATACACAATTTACTTGTAATTTTTTATTTGTTTCCATCCCAGAGTATTTCTGATATTTTTTAATGTTTGATTTAAGGGAACGAGTTAATGATAATAAGTGCAACTTTTCCTTCGTTAATTGACATTGTCTAGTATTTTTTCTATTTGTTTATTTATTGACTGATGAATAAGTGCTTAGTTTTTGAGAGGTTATGGTCTTGCCTTGTCAGAATTTTCAAGAGCAATATGGTCGATACCATAGGTAGGTTACAACACCTTTCTCATTGGTGTTCGCAGCCTACTCTTGCCATATTTTCTTTATTCATTTGAGCACAACCCTTCACAGAGTAACCATGTTTCGACTACATTGATTGTGAAACTACAACAATTTGAAGAGAGTATTTTGTTTCGTGTCAAAATAATGATAGAGAATACCAGCCTTTTGTGGCAGTTTTCTGAATTTTTCTGCTTTTCTAGATAGGTGCTTCAAACATTTCTACATTAAGCTTGCCAACTTGTTTTGAGAACCTTCAATCTTTCTCTTCTTCAATTGTTCGCAAAAGGGCGTGCTTTGTAAATTCTCATTAAATATCAGTAAGTTAGCTGAATTTTCTCTTGCAAAAATTTCTCCTATACATTCTCAAATTGTTTGACTTAGCAAGGGTCGAATCCCGGCAAAAGCCGAGGATATACCCTCCCACATGGGGGCCCACTTTGGTTTCCTAATTTACTCCCTCCTAATGGTATGGGACAGTCGTGGGGGGCCACCAGGGTGATGAATTTCACCTTTTTTTTGCCGAATTCAAATTGTTTGACTTTCTTTTTCTGTCCATTCTCTTTTAATTTCTCAAAAAGTCACCTACTTTGCAGTTTGACATGGCCAGTCAAATCATGTAATGATTTGCCATTGTTGTGAGAAGAATAAAATGATTTAGCATATCTTGGTCTCTTAAGCACACAATACCTAAATATGCTTTTAACATGTTAGTATCTCATGTTATTCAGTCTTATATTTGTGTTCTATTTATCAGATGCAACTACATGCTCATGGACAATGTTTGGCAGTTCAAGTTTTGTAAACGTTTTACTGATTGATGTTAAATCGTCATTGAAGTGGAATGATGTTGCTAATTCTTGAGCCAGCATTTACAGTCAGTTGTTGAAATAGCATCTCTGTCGTACTTGCCAGTACCTTTCATCTGATGGTAACCAATAACTTCATTTCTGCTTCTTTGCTAAAACCTCTAACTTATGTTGTCACGTCAAGATAAAGTACCAATGGTATCACTTCACTTCGATCTTTGCTATTTCTTTGTGTAAACTTTGTTGTTACATGAACTGGTTGATTTGGTTTGAACATTTTCAATTAGTCTCTTTAATCATTCAGTTCACATAATTAACCTTCTACTATTTTCCTTTCCTTGTTCAATCGCTAAAAGTATCATGTCTAAAAACTTTATGTACGACTTACTTGGCTCTTAGAAATATTGAAAGTATACTTAAATTTGTATCATGGTCTCTTTTCATTGATAGATCTCTAATAAGAAATCATTATTACTTGACACTTTAGAAGGTGATGATCCATCAAAGTGGCAAAAGGCGAAACGCTCACCCCAGCGCCCCCGCCAGCCTGTACTAGGACTAACACAGAGGAGGTAAAGCGAGGGCTAGTTTACTAGCTCGGACATGACCAGTGCATGGGGGAGGGCAGAAACCTGGCTACTAGTTAGGATTTGACCCTTAAATCTCAAGGTGATAATCCATTAAGGTGGCAAAAGGCGAAACGCTCGTCCCCAGCGCCCCCGTCAGTCAATTCCAAGACCAACACGGAGGAGGTAAATCACGGTAGCTACTAACCTGAACAGTGACTAGTGCATAAAGGAGGGCAGGAACCTATCTACTAGCCGTCATTGCCTCATACTCAACTTCGTTGTTGGAGGTTCGAAAGTTGAGCTTGATGACCAACTATAGCGTATCTCCGTAGGGCGAACTCAAAAATACCCCTACCCCGCTTCCTTTCTTAGTGGTTGACCCATCCACAGAGACCATCCACGTCTCTTGTTTCTATTCAAGCTCAGAAGGAAACAATGGTTCAGTCAATTGATAAGGAAGATTAGTCAATCGAACATATATGGAGATCGAAGATCATATGTGATCAGATTAGACAGCAAAGGCATCTTGGAGGATCAATCAACTGACTAGGAGGATTAGTCAGTCGATAAAGAGGATTATATGGGATTGAACTGATTGGATTAGAGTAAGCAAAGGAAAGATCGGGTTCAATCAACCAAAGTGGAGGTTCAATCGACCAAAAAACCCCGAAATCAAGCATGAACATGGCAAGATCTAATTGGGTTCAGTCTACTGAACAAGGTGTTTAGTCGACTAGAAAAAGTATATAAAAGAGTCTCGAGATCTGAGACTTATAACAATAACTCTCAATGATCCATCTCTCTCTCTTGCCATTCTATTCGTGCAAGTGATGCTATTGACACGCTTAGAAGCAATCCGACAACCTACGACGAAACTCCATTATTTAGTTGTCCGTCACTTTATTATTTACATTTTGTTTAAAAGAGATAATAGCATGTTACTATCCTCTTCCTCATTTGTATGATTTTTTCCTCCTCCAAAAGTTTTTCAGAAGGAGAATTTTAATTGATTGCCTATTCAAAAATGATCCAAAGGGTTGTAGGCCTTGGAGTAGAAGTCATTAGACTGTGAATCAAGTAATTGCCCGAGTTTGCTTGTTTTTATTTTCCTCTAAATTTTTGATATCAAAATGATTTGAAAAAGAAAAGAAAGATTTAAATGAGTGATACTGATGTGCGTAGATTGTATATACTTTTAGACATGTTTATCGCACATCTATTTGTATTTCATTGAATATGATCTACTTTATCGCACTCCATTTCATATTATTGTCATGTTTTTACTCCCCTAGTTCAGAGATTTGCTCTCTTCATATTTTCTTTGACAGCACATGATTCGGGAGCTAAAAGGATATAAATTACATAATGGAGTAACAAACATGGTCATTTCTATTGCTATGGTCATGCCTCACAAGGCATGGTCGTGCCTCAACCAATCTCCACCAGATCAGCTTGGAGACATGGTCGTGCCAAAGGCAACGGTCATCCCTCACAAAGTCTTCAAGTATCTTCAACAGATCAAGAACAAAGTATGGTCGTTCCAAATACCACGGTCGTGCCTTGCCTAGAGAAAATCTTCAGTTGACTAGATGACAAAAGAAGCCAAGCCGTGCCAAACTTCAGCAAGGCTTGGCTGTGCCAAATAGCACATCCATGCCTATCCAAGGCCCTTCACCAGATCAAGTCTTTATACAAGCCATGCCAAAAGGCATGACCATGTGCGTTTCCTGGAGACTTTTCACATATGGGTCATGTCAATTGGCACGACCGTGTCCCATTACATGGCTTTAGCAACCACATGGTCGTGTGGTTTCACACGGCCGTGTGAGTGAGGCACACGACTGTGTGTGCTGTAAAATGGGCTCTAGATCCCCTTTTAGAGGAGGGGAGAGGTTTTCCCCTTATGGGAACCTACGAGGTCCAATTCCATATCGATTCCAATGATCTGTCCACATCCGGAGCGAGGATTTCATCCGAAGACGTCGACAGGTCATAGATAAGCATTCCTTTCTTCTCCTTTCTAGGATTTGATTGTTAAAATATCCTCTTTCTCATCTTTGGATTGTAATCTTTCCGCTATGGAGTATATCTCCTTTATTCTAGGATGTAGGGAGTAATATTGATGTGATGTTGATGTATAAACTATGGATTTGCCAATTTCCTCTTTTTATGAAGTGTTTATGAATTGTTCCATATGTGTGATGCCTTGCTTGTGCTTGATTTAATGTGTATGTGAAATATTTGCATGTGAATATGAAGGATTGTCACCATGTAGAGGGGATTACTCTAGATCGTATGACCGAAGAGCCCTTAGTGACAAAGGGTAATCCTTTAACTGGACTTTTTAGAGGTATCACCTTGAATTAGGGGCAATTTATCATAAGAGATTAGCTAACTATAACTTAATGGATTTTCACCATCCTGCGTTAGGAAGTGTCTTGTGTAATATAGACTGTATAACCGGGGAGCCCTTAGTGATAAAAGGTAATCCTTTAACCAGTGCTCTCTCTCTCTCTCTAGTTGACAAGCTTCCACAACCAACTTGATTGTCTAGATAATTCGCTTTGCAAACTCACTAGTGCTCAATCTTCAATCCCTATGGGATCGATATTTTTATTACTTACGATGTAATCGTGCACTTGCGATAGTGATCAACAAGAGATCTCAAGTTGATAGTTTTCTTTTCTTTCACATAACAATAGGAAGAAGAAAATCTTCAACAACACATTTCAAATTTTACAAGTTGCAAAAGAACATATAACATAGTTTTATTCTATCAAAAAAGGTTGGCACATCTTATATAAACATGCATAATATTTTCAGTTAAATGCATGCTTTAACATCATTTAATATCTTGTCTTGCAATTTCCCTTTTCATATTTTTAGCTTCTTGTCTAAATAGGAATGATAAGGTGATACAAAATCCACTTCCATGCTTTCCTTTCTCTATTCAGCATCTATGAACTTGGACAAAACAACTAATTTCATGAAGTAAACGCTTGAGTTCCATATGTATCTTTTTGTATGATTGGTTGACTTATTAATTTCTTAATTTCAGGCCTCTTGCTTTAGATCCTTTCATTATCCTTAGACTTTTGCAAGAAGAAATAAATATCATGCAAATAGAAATCAAAGAGATTCCTATTATTTCACAAGAAAAAGGAATAGTTTCTCAAACACACACATTAGTACATAACACTCATTCCCAAGGACCATCTCTAACCAACATCAAGTCACCATCTTTGTCTTCGTAAGTGATGACATATTCACATCCATTGCAACCTTCTTTTCTTGATACTTCTTCGACAAAAGATGTGAGAATCAATAATTTACAACAATAATTATTGAGAAACACAAACACATATCAGATTGTGATGGTAGAAGTAATTAAGTCATGCTTGTTTACCTAGGGAAAAACATTTAACATGTTGTCTAAGGCCTCCTTGAGCTTCTTGTACCTCTTGTAAATCTTGAGGTCAATCTTCCTCAAGTAAGGAGCCTCATCCATGCTAACCTTCACAAACAACCCAGCAGTGTCCGCCTCTATCTTCGCCTTCCTCACCTGGAAGTTTTTCTTCCTTTATGTCCAAATCAGTAGTCATCCAAGCAATTGTACTTTGGCATTTCATCAAATAACTACCAATAAAAAAAAATTAATCATTACTAGAACACACAAAGTTTGCATCTTTGATCTAAAATCAAAAACTTACTTCACCACCAGGGATGCACTGACAATCCTGCGACCGGAGTCGCCCTTCGGCGAAGAATCACCGAAGTTATCAGCCTCATCCTCCGGAAGTGCTCGCTTCTCTGACGCATCGGAGCCCAGCAAATCGAGCCGTAGTTTGGTGTCCTTAACATAGCTCGCCATGGCTCCCATGTCGCTAGCTTTCTTCCAAATCTCGATCAGAAACGCCATCGATTCATAGAGGCTACCACGAATCGATCCAAAGCTCCATCCTTGATCTCAAACTACTGCCTACTTGTCGTGTCTCTTTACGCCGCTGGATGGAGGCGAAGGGGATGACGACGGGCAAGCGTCGCCGATGCTCCTATAGGCAGACGATGATGGAGGAAACTCGTCGGGACGGAGATGAAGAAGAATGGCCGTGAGATTAGAATTTTTTTTATGGGAAAAAAATAAAAGTGTTTCGAATCGGGATTTTGTTTCGGACAAGCACGTGGCGGGGAAGAGAGGTAAAAGGATAAATGGGTACGTGATTTTGTCATTTTAAAACTTATGTTCTTGATTTAAGTATTTCGAAACTTTATCCACATGGTTCGATAAATTGCCATAGACTTTTTCTTCTATTTCCTCAACTCTTTTACATTTTCAAGTAAACAGATTCCCATCGTTTTATGTTTGCCATGTCATTAAGTTTCTGTCTCCTTTAATAAACAGGCCTTAGGGTTTGATAAGATGACACGAGCCAAATGATGTTTCCGTTTTTGTGGCTTCAGATGTTTCCGTTTCCTACTAGCCAAATGATGCGTGAACTTAGCTAGGACCGCATGCTCGATATTTTATCACATTTTGGATTTTATTTTTTAACGAAATGCTTCAGACAAGATATTTGCTGAGCCGTGATTCTGAGGCATATAAATTTTAAGGCATACAAACGAGCAAAGTGGCTCAAGTAAGACCACCAGTCAATGTGATCGGAAGAAAAAGGAAAAAAAATATCAAGTGCCCTGAGTTAGAATATGTCCTTCCCCCAACACCAGATATCATTTACACGCCTCCCAAAATGAACGGAAAAAAAAAACTTTTAAATTTCAACATAATGCATTTCACTAAAAAACAAAACCGACTGCATTTTGCGTGCCGAAAGCATTTACCAATTTTGAGTTGATAGGCAACTTCATATTGAATTTGTCTACTAATGTGCTGCCAAACCAAGTCAAAAATTACAGGCTATTCATCGACTGTGTTCATTGAATACAGTTCATAAGCCTTCACGAACTGAAGGACCATAATTTTGTTTGTTTTTCCTAGTAACCGGTTGCCAATCAACGATTTTCCTCTTCCACTGATTTATTAATTATGTGTCTGCTAATTAAATTAAACTAACTCATCTTTCTATTGCTTGGGCCAATCAACTCATAAGTCCTACATATGCAATTCATTTGGCTCGCATAGCCTAACTGCTCGTTCGACTTGCCTTGCTATAGTAGCCGAGCTACACCGGCCTATTCCACAAAACTTCACCAATTAACATTGACTAAATTGCTTGGTCATATCAACTCCTCCCAGTTAACCCAACTCTCCTAGCTCGTCTACCCTAGTTGATTTATTTAGTACCTCTAGTTTGACTAAGTTTTTCTATCCACTCTGATTGAACTGTCCAGTTTAATTGTTTTGACAACACCACCAACCCACTTAACTCAGCTTGACCTAATCAATGTGACGAGTCTTACTAGCCTAATTAACTCTAATCATAAAATTTTACGTCCAACAAATTCAAACCAATTGAACCAATTTGATATATTCTTTTAAAAAGAACAAAATACAAAATATTCTATCATGTAATAAATTAAAGAATCATTATTTTTCAAGAATGAGAAGTTATATTCTAAGATGAGAATATTCATTTCATAAAAATGTATATATTTATTTTTATGAATCAAACATACCTATAACTAATTAAGGAAGAAGAAACATATATCTTGCTCATAAATTGAGCCAATTATCCATTAAATTTAACTGTTAATCCCTTAAACATCCAAAATTCTAGGCGCCGGCGTTGGCTCTGGTGCCTGCGCCTGCAGCCAAATAGTGTATCTGTCTGTCATATATACGACTTGCTCTCTCGTGTACATCAGGGAGCGCGGCCTGTCCGCATCGGAACCCGAATCGGGAGCGGCCGCGCGGTTCCCGATCCACCGCAGCTCCTGCAGACCATCTTCCCCGAGCCGGCGCAGGAGCGGCACCCCACGTCCCCGTCGGACCACCTTGAGCACAGGCACATCACGCGGCCGGAGCCGTTGCACGTCTCGCACCGCGGCCATCCCCCGGCCATCGGCCGTCCACTATCCATTGCCGACTTCACCATCGCTGCACCGACCAGAACTCCCAGCCCGGTCGCCAGCTGAGAAACCAGCACCAGAGGACCCATCGTTACTTCAGAAGAAGAGGAAGGCGTTCGATGAAATGCCTGAATGACAATGGGGGCGACGCAGGCCACGGAAAGATATTTATGGCGAGAACAAGGAGAAGCGTGCGTGTTCGTGGCGGAGTGCAAGAACACGTTAACGTGCACGAATGGGTCTCCTTGACTCAATCAACCAGCGGCTCCGATTCGGATACCACAGGATTGGACGCTCCAGATGACCCAGCCCTTTCCAATTTACAATCTGTGTGGACTAAGTAAATTTGACCGCGAGTGAATATTTTTATTTGGACCGGAGAAAAGTCCGATCCATTATGCCAAGGTTGAATTATTAATTGCCATCGCCTGTTTAGATTAGGGAACTAAAATATGATTTCCCGACTTATTCAAATCGGGAATCCGGAGGTGTCGTAAAAAATGATCATTTGCTAGATACTAGTTGACTTGCCAAATTCTAACACGCTCATGTTTCCAATATCTGATTATTTAGTTGCCCTAATTAAATGGCAGTATTAGTTTATGTTGCTCAATCGGCGTTTAAATACGGTAAGAATGTGGGTAATCCTACCGCATATGTATCTAGTCGAGGAAATCAACCTACAGATTTTGATATTCGTTCCCGCAGAGCAAATAGAGGTCGATCAAAAGATGATGATGACCTACGGAGCTACGAGCGTTTTTGTATATTCTGATATCAGCTTAGCCGCATGAGGGTTCACATGAGCTAATCCTCTACAGGAGCTGATAGAGACCGATCAGAGGATAATGATGACTTGCAGAGCTGTGAGAGTGCTTGCATATTCTAACATCAACTTAACCCCACGCGGTCCACATGAGTTAGTCCTCAACAGGAATTGATAGAGACTGATCGATTCCTATTCCCTCGTGGTTTGTACGGGAGATATGCAGTCGACCGGAGTGAGTGATGATAGGACATACGAGAGAGTTGGTATCCAGGATAGTGATGATATACATGTGTGCACGTGTACGATGTCCTACCTCGGGCACCTCCAAAGACCTAACAATTCGTCAGACATGACATGTGTAGGAGCCTTGGTCTTTTTGTATGTTGTGTTTTTTCTTGATGATATATATTTATCTTTCATAAAAAAAAAAGGAAATCAACCTGCACTTATTTACCTGGGAGGAGGACAGAAATATAAATAATGAATATATTTTAATGATCCAAATTTTTTCCCTTATTTACTTAGTAAAAATGATGAATTATTTTTATTTTTTTATTTACCAGATGGACAAATGGAATTATGAATCCATTCTTGGATTATTTTTTAGATGTCCAAATCAGGCATAAAATAATTCCTTCCTTTCCAACTCGTTATGTAGTTAAATTTGTCCAACCCAACTTGCATGAGTTGCAATTAGGTCTTGCACAACAACTGACGATGATGAAGCACCATTGCGGTCAATAGCCCCGCTCAAGGTCGCATTGCACAACCTCGATCTGTAGCCTCCCACACGTGAGGTCACTTCGTGGGTCGCCCGACGACCTTGCACATGCGAGGTCGCTTCACGGGTTGCGGCCAACAACCCCACGCTTGAGGTCTCCTTGAGGGTCGCAACGACGACCTCGCGAGAGGGAGCCTTGCATAGCCGATGGCTCCACGCGAGTTTGCAAAATTTTTTCTTCCTTGGTCTTTTTTTCTCTTTCCTTTTTCTTTTCTCTCATATTCTTTTCTTTCTCTTATCATTCCCTACGGATTATTTTTTCCACCATCAATTTTTTTTCCTTTCTCTTTTCATCTTTCGAAGTAATCAGAAGGAGAGAGGGCGCTAGTGTGCTTATTGTAATCACATGAAAACATAGTTTCATTAGGCCCAACCCCATGGGTAGTGATCTTGCCCAAGATCGCCAATGGGTGAGTTACTGATGAGTTAGCGTCAATGTTGACTTTGACAGTCGACCGTCTGGCAACGAGGAGAGTTTGCCAAGGAGGTCCACCACTGCCTATGCGGGAGTAGAGCAAAGAAGAGGGGTTAGAGAGACAGCTAGGGGGTTCCTCCACATAGTCACTCCGACGGTCAAGTTAGGGTCTCATAGAGTAAAGTGGAGAAGATGAACAATATTTAGGGTTTGTGAAGGTGTATGTGCGTGTACCTGTGCCTGCGGGGACAGGCAGACCTTTATAGGATTGCGTGGGCATGGGGATTCATGTCTTCCACGTGTTTTGTGTTTCTCGTTACGTTACCCTATTTATTAGCCTTTTATTCAGTGTAAATGACCTCGTTTCCCATGTTCTCTATGCAGTAATGGCTACGTTGCCCTCGTCTTTTGCGAACAATGGCTATCTGTTCCAAATTATGCTGAGGAAATCGTACCAATTAGAGAGCCATGAAGAGACAGGACCGCTAAGAGTCGAGGCTGCTAAGAACTGGGGAACCATTGAGAGTTAGGGCTATAAAGAGCCGAGGCTGCCTGAAGCCGGGGTGACTGGGAACCGGGGAACCATGGAGAGTCAGGGCTACAAGGAACTGGGAACCATGGAGAGTCGAGACTACAGGAGGCGGGGTTGCCGGAGCCGGGGCTACTAGGAACCGAGTAACTATGGAGAGTTGGGGATACAAGGAGCCGGGGCTGCCTAGAGCCGAGGTGATTAGGAACCATGGAGAGTCGAGGTTACAAGAAACCGGGGCTTCTAGGAACCAGGGTCGCTAGGAGCTAGGCTTACGCCTATGACACCTCAATTGAATTGATGACTTTTTTTTGACTTCTCGGCCACGTGGCGCCCCTTGATTACCTCCTGTATCACATGCCTTCCTTTTGAGTCTAGTCGAAGGAGGCGGGAGTCCGACTGATTGGACTATTGTGTAGCCAATCAGGGATGATTGTGTTGTCCACGTGGCCATCTCTTTAAACGTGATTTTCAGTGAGATTTGCGCTTTAAATGCAAGATTTGTATCTTTAAATGCGGCTACGACTATTGAAATGCACATCATGCGCAATCTGCCTCGATCCCTGAGTTTTGTATGTGTCATCGTGCTTCCGAGATTATGTCATTTTAATTGTGACGTGACTCGTTGCGCAAAAGATGAAGTGCCAAGATCACAATATTATGATGATTTGGCTTTATCCTAGCGTTGGATCTGACGGGTGAGAATCTAGCTCGCCCTAGAAGCAATGATCCATCTGACGGTTGTAATCAAGAAGGTGCGGGTATATTAGGTCAAATAGAGGTTGCCTTTGCCCTTACTGTGTTTTGGTTATGTGTTCACCGCTCATATCATCTTCCTCCTTATGCACCTTAGTGTTCCTCCTATTGTAAGTTACTCTTCCCTTGCGTTGGTTCTTCTATCTGTCGATTTTAGTATTCGTTCTCTAGGGTATCCTATGGCCATTAGGGCTTCTGCAATGTCATGGTACAAGTTCGTAGAATCCAGTTTTACCGATGGTTCCCTAGAGAGGTTAACGACCACATATGGGATTTTGACTTGTCAGTGGAGAGCGCAGTGCCCCTGGAGGGGACATTCCGGGCTACCGACACGACCCCTACTGAAGCTACGGCCCGGGTGGCTGCCACACCCTCAACTCAAGGGAGGCTAAAGGCGCCTATGGTCGCCTCCCCGGCTGGCGAGGGGCTCTCGTCCATGGAGGAATCTGAAGCTCCGACAAGGACCACCAGGAAGTAGCGTCGTTCACTTAGGACTCAGACATGTCCCTCGTCCCCCGCGACCCATGTTATATTTGAGAGGTGTCCTAAGAAAATTGTCTTATGATTTGTACTTATTTATTGGATAAATAAAATTTCACTAATTGAATACATATCTTCTATGTGCATGATTGGATCTTAAACTGTCCCCACGGGATAAGCTAATGGCTAGTGCATAAGGCGTTGCTACCATGAGGTATAGGGCTCAAATCCTGGCTAGTAGCCAGGTTCCTACCCTCCCTTATTCACTAGTCACTATTCAGGCTAGTAGCTATCGTGATTTACCTCCTCCGTATTGGTCTTGGGACAGATTGGCGGGGGCGCTGGGGGCGAGCGTTTCACCTTTTTGCCACTATGATTGGATCTTAAACTCAATTATTGAAAGTTCACTATACAATTCATAGTATGAGAGAACTTGCGATTGGATTACAACTAGTAAGCATCTCTACATGTGTAATTATGAATTTATTAAAACTATTCCTAGTCGATGAATTGATGAACTTGGACATCATCAATTTTGTGAGACTAGCACGGGTTATACTCCTTGGCTTGTCCAAGTAGCCGCTCCTCACTAGCTGGAGACATTAGAATGTTGAGAGTTAAACGTGGATGCTAGTTAATGGTAACTAGTTCATTGGAGTGACCTGCCATGAGACTTTATATGACTCTCTACATATATAAATATGTCAATGAAGATATCATTGCAGCTTAAGTGCGACTTTCCTTCGACTTGAGATATTCAAGTTATCTTGGTTATGGACACTTATACTTTGACATCTTAAGCAAACATCTCCGAGGAGGTGTGGACCCAGGATAATTGGATATAAGTTGTGTTGGGTTTTATCGAGCCGCAAAACCGCTTTTGCGTGCGGAAACCTCGAAGCCCCATGACATGAAGAATCCGTGCGAAACAAAAA
>JBBUKS010000065.1:5567046-5578154 GCA_038050645.1 Hedychium gardnerianum
GGAATCGACTAAGAAGATGCACGGAATAAGTGATATATGGACGAGTAATGTGAAGTAAAAAAGTTTTCCAACGATCATATCTTCCAAGACATCTTCATTATTGGCCAACTGACCCTCCTTTTCGATTGAATGAATATCAGAATTTCCTTTGTTGCTCGATTTTATGTTATCTGATCAATGCTTACCATATGTATTCGTTCGACTGACCCCATGATTGGTCGACTGAACCCTTGAGTTTCCTTTGTTAATTGATTCACTCATATCTGATCTGCACTTTCCAAATAGGTTCGATTGACCGATTCTCCTGATTAGTCGACCGAACCCTTATTTCCTTCTTGGTTGGATTGTGGTTGATCTGTGCTTATCCACTCTGATCGATCGATCGAACCACCCTATTTGGTTGATTATAGAAAACTTTTTTTTATGCAAAACAAAGTTAGCACAATATGCATAATAATAATCCTACAAAACAGAGTTAGAAACATATACTTATGCATGCATAATTTGGCAGTTAAGACTATCTGATCTGGACTTAGAAATCTCCGTTGGTTTCTTGGATCGGATCAATGCTTAAGGCTGTCCCAATTGGGACGTGGTATCACTTCCTTTCGAAACGACAGACTTCTCTAGGACTTACCTTGACCTGCTTGAATTTCTTCTTCTGCTTAGTGTCCAATCAACCCACCAAGACTTTCCTTATTTGATGTCTGGTCCAACTGACCCATCAAGTATTTTTTTTCAAATCATCTTATCTGGTCTTTTGCCCGGTGTCTGGTCCTTCTGATCCACTAAGAATCCCTTCACTAGTATCCGATCCTCCTGACCCACTAGGTCTTTCCAATGCATAATGTCTGATCTTCTTGACCCATTAGGACTTTCCATGTTAAGTGACCTATATACTTAATCACATATTAAATAAATAATGTCTACCTTTAAACATTTTGCCATACATTAAAATACAAGTTTGATTATTAGTATTGACTGCACTGATAATCTCCCATTTTTGATGTTTGGCAACATAGTTTAAAGTTAGAGAAAAAAAAACCTTTCTTTAACAGAGTTTAACATGCTTTAAATGAATTTCAAACTTTAGTAGTTAAACTTAAATCAAGATGATTTGCTAACTTAAACTTAAATCACAGTTTGAAATTTAAGTTAAGCTAGAACAAGACTTGATAACTTTAACAACTTAATTTTTAGCAAAAATTATAAGTAATCAGTTCAAGCTTTTAAGTTGAAAGTTCAATCAAAGTTGAGATAACTAACGCGAACATAACTTCAATCTAAATTCCATTTCTATTTTCTTAGTTTTTCTCTCAGTTCACTTTAAACTAATCTTTCTCCCTTTAACACACATCAAAATAGGGATCATTGCAAAAAATTTCAAAGAAAATTTGAACTATCTTTTAATCTTTGCAAAAAGTATTTAAATATTTTCTAAGACATATTTCAAATGGAAGAATAAAGCAATTTTTAAAAATATTTTCTAAAGCAATAGTACAATTTTCAAAAATAATTTTATTTCAAAATAATAATTTATCTAAAAATTATCCTTAGTCAAAATGTCTAATTCCTTTTTCCTTCACTCAAGTGATATAGAAATGATCATTAAGTTTAGTATAGAATTAGTCACCTTTAGTGATTATTTTGAATTTAAACCCCTTAATTCATGTCGATGCACTTGTCTACATTTGAAATTAGGGGTAGATCCTAACATTTCACATCCATCTACGTGGCTCAATGCACAAATATGTTAATCCTAGGTGTTTGAGAGATGTAAAGGCTGCCTCGATCTATAGGTTCATAATTTCTAAATTAGGTCCTAGGCTAGTTCCATTTGCATGTAATAAGATATCAAGTATAATAGTATAACAATATATCAAGTATAAAAGATAAGAATCCTATTCTACTAAACACATTCCTAATTGTCTTCTTAAAGTGCTGAACTCAGCCTTAGGTAGAGGTTTAGTGAATATGTTAGCCAAGTTTGATTTTGACTCAACATAGTTGAGTTCAATGTTTCCTTTGGCTACATGATCTCTAACAAAGTGATGTTTAACTTCTACGTGTTTTTGTTCTTGAATGATGCATAAGATTTTTGGTTAAGTTTATTGAACTTCTATTATCAATAAATGTTTTAACATTTTTGTAGTTTAATTCAAAATCTTTTAAAGTATGCATCATCCATAAAAATTATACTACACATTCACTCATTGCTATATATTCTGCCTCAGTTATTAATAGTATAACACAGTGTTATTTTCTACTAAACCAGCTAACTAATGATGGTCCCAAAAATTGGCAATCACTATTTCTACTTTTTCTATCTAATTTACCGTCAACATAGTCTGAGTAAGAATAACATTTAAGTTCAAAATAGATAGTCATAGGATACCACATTTTTACATCTTAAAATTCCTTTAAGGTGTCTAATTATTCTTTTAACAACTATTAAATGTAGAGTTGCCAAAGGAAGACAGAGTTGCTAGGGTAATTAGGTTAAGATGGCCAAGTGTCGAATGACCAAATATAATATTGAGTGGCCGAGGTCCCGAATAACTCGAGTGGGTTGGCTTTCGAGCATGGAGGTGTCAAGTGGGAGGTCGAATAGAGAGCTCTTGAACTGCCAAGATGAGAGGATGAGAAGGGAGGTGCGAAACTAGAAGTTAGGTCATCTACTAGGTTGGGCTACTATTTAAGAAGCACAACTACAAGGCTCCGACAAGGCTACCGAGCAAGGAGGTGTGTTGAGCACCGTCAAGCACATTAGCAACCAAGCATGGGATACTTGTGGCGAACTGAATCGTACCCAAAGACTATCACTAGGAAAGTAAAGAGCTACAAAGAAAGGCTGCTCGGCAGGGAGGTGGAGAATGTGGGGAAAAAAGTTGGATGGATTTTTCACTGTATTTTCTCTACACTTCTTGCTTCTATCATTCTGCCCAAGATAGGAGCCCCCTTTTATATACTCTGAACCTTGACAATATTAAATGATTGAGTAATGACATTAACTGCCTCTTCTTGGTTGGCTTAAAACCAACCGTTACTGTCTGGACAATTATAGGTCAACCATTAAGCAAAACATTGGTTGGTTGGCTTGGATAATTTTTTCCATGGCTGATTCGATATCAATGCGTGCATGTCCCTCTCACATACGAGTCAACTGGATTTAGTGTAATTTGGCCCCTGGGTTTGCACCCACGACGGGCAAGCGAATGAGAGAGAGCCTCTCATTCATACATGCTTACAACATCAAAGCTTGTGATTCCATATAAACCAACATCCAATATGGAACTAAACTCCCATTTACATCGGAGTTCATTTTCCATTCATTTTTCTAATAAAAATTATATCAATTTCTAGTCAACTATATGAAATACACCATACAAGATATAGCTAACACCCTCACCTTAGTGGCCATACCATTGCCTTAAACTCTCATTTGAAAACTCATAACATTCTTCTCACCATACTCATACTATCAAAAAAATAATATAGAGGAACGAGGAAATAATAAAAATCTAGAAAAATGTTCTTGTCTATTAAATCTCGTATAAAGCCTTTTACATATATACAAGTTGACTAAAAAGAAAAAAGATAATAAATATTTAACATTTATTATAGAAAGATAAATAAGAAAAATAATGAGCCGATAATCTTTTCCAAATAGCATATTCCAATATGTTTCCAACTTCCAATATGTTTCCAATTTCCAATATGTTTCCAATTTTTGAATAGTATATATTTCAACATATTCCAATATGTGTCCGAAATAACATATTTCAACACTCCCCCTCAAGTTGGAGCATGAATATTTGAAATGTGATCTAGTCAGCCAGCTATGGGGCTGCATCAGAGAGTGGCTACATATGCGGCCACAAATGTCCACCTATCGACGCATGCTATAGATATTCGGACAGCACTATAGGGGGACCTCCATCATGACTAGAGCTAGGCACCTGGCCATGTCAGCGTTGGTTCATCATATTTGGGTGGCACGAAATCGTAGTATGTTTAAGGGGATATGGTTTGATGAAGAACGGACTTTCAGAAGGATACAAGAGCATGTCTTCAGGTCGCTGGACGTGTATTTAGATCAGGCACTGCAACATGGTTGGCTACGCAATTTTTTGGGTTATTGGCCTAGCATACATACTTTTGACACACATACTCATGCATATATCCCACTTGGGATCACACATCTTCACATACATGTAGATTAGGGTGTAGGGCAGTGAGGGCATGCATTTTGACACTACTGAGTGTAGGGATACATTGAGCACTAGTAAGAGCATGCATTTTGAGTACAGAGTCACCATGTATATAGATAGGGTGATGGTAGATCATAGGAGGAGAGACATTGCAGCGCGTATTTAAATAGAGGGTTCTTATACACATTGTATGATCTGACACCGACGTATATAGAATTGGGGTAACACCTAAGCTACATTCCAAGCTAAGGTCGAACCTTGGTCAAACAAAAAAATTGTTTGCATGATCCATACCTGAGAGCGACATGGACAACATGAGACGGCGCATGGTGGACACATCACCCCACTTCCATGATGATGGGACACTACCTCACCAGATACACCGAGAGGCAACACCTTCAAATACTGACACACTTCTTCAGAGCCACCTAGAGCGGACATATGGATGGAGCACTGTAGTAGATGGCTAATGGGAGGCAGGGCATGCGAGGGGCACATCGTTGACATTGATAGAGCACACGATGTATCTCATGGTGAGAGAATTTAGTGGAGGGAGGGATCACATGTGGGAGCGTTTGGAGAGCATTTGGGGAGGCAGGGTGAGAGACCATTTGTGGGGTATATGGGAGTGTCAGGGTGATGATAGGATTGTATGCTTGATATGATGTATAGGTGAATAGACCCACCTCAGAATGGTCATCTTGTCTGCAGCAAATGACTCGTGGTAAAGATACGCCAAATCCGTTTATAGCTGAGGCTTTGCTAAAAAAACCTAGGAGGGTGAGTTAGCCCACCAGAAAGGCCTACCTAGTCCGCAGTAAATGACTCGCGATAAAGACGCATCAAATCTGTTCATGGCTGCGACTTTGCCAAAAAGCCTAAGAGGGTGAGTAGGCCCACCAGAAAGGCCTACCTAGTCAGCAGCAAATGGCTCACAGTAAAGACACATCAAATCCATTGACAGCTGGTCACTTGCTTAAAGTGACTCTGAGAAGCTAGGAGATGAGGCTCTATATGACCCTAGGCTCGCGGATACAGGAGGAGATGCAGTAGGGAGATGCAGAGCATGGATGGCTCTTGGATATAGGATACAGATTCGACATTGATACCGAGCGTATGTGATACGGATGGAGATGTGACACATGACAGATGGATAGAGAGTGTCACGTGTGAGATGGTGGCGTTGGGTTGGGATGAGAGGATGGATGTTGTCTTAATGTCAGCGCTGATCGTTACCTCATCTTCGAGTGGACGACAGGTGCATGATACTTACGGAGAGTTGGTACCCTAGTTAGCACATGTACACTACCATGGTTCTCCCTATCAGATCTGACAATTTATCAGACATGACTTAAGGGGCTCCATGGTTACCTATGTATGATGGTGCATTTTTGATGATATATATTTATCCTTTTCATAAAAAAATGAATATTTGAAATGCACAACTTGCGCAAATGAGATTGAAAGGGTGACTTTCCAAATGGTTTAGTAAAGATATCTGCAATTTGAGCATTTGAAAGCGTAAAGGTAGTAGAAATTGACCCAATCAAATTCTTTCTCTAACCACATGACAATCCGTTTCAATATGTTTTGTTCGATAATGGAAAATAGGATTTGCCACAATATGTAGTGCTTCTTTGTTGTCACAATGCAATATGGCAGCACCCAAATTATTAATTTGTAAGTCTTGTAAAAGATATCTCAACCAAGTTAACTCACATGTAATTGTTGTCATTGCTCTATACTCTGCTTCTGCAGAAGAACGAGAAACGGTTGTTTGTTTCTTTGTCTTCCAAGAAACAAGAGAGGAACCAAGGAAAACACAATATCCAGACACTGATCGCCTTGTAGTAGGACAACTTCCCCAATCAACATCACAATAGCCAATTAACTTAAGGTCATTTTTGCTTGAAAGAAAAATACCTTGTCCAGGTGTTCCCTTTAAATATCTTAGAACTCGAATAACTGCATCAAGATGTGCATTGTGTGGATGATGTAGGAACTGACTAAGAAGATACACTGAATAAGTGATATTTGGACGAGTAATGTGAAGTAAAAAAGTTTTCCAACAAGTCTGTAGGATTGAAAATGCGATAGAGGGAGGGGGGGATGAATATCACTCGTTTAAAACAATCTTTTCTTTTTAACACAATCAAACAGAGATGTAGCGGAAATAATTACTACTTAGTCGGTTTACTTGGTTCACAGTTGAGCGACTACTACTCCAAGGCCTATGATCCTTTGGACCATTTTCAAATGGGCAATCCACTAATATTCTTCTTTCCGAGAAGTTTTCAGAGAAGAAGAAGAAAGTACAAAAAATGAAGAGACTAGTAACAAGCTACTATCTCTTTAAATTGAATGCACAAATAAAATATACTAACAACTTTTGGATGTAGAATTAGTTGTAAGTTGTTGGATAACTTCTTAGTGAAGTAGTAGTAGCACTTCATGAATTGAGTAACAGAGAAGGGTGAGAGGGATTAATTACTTAGGCTCGGATCTCGAGACTTCTTTTATAAACTTTTCATTCTGTCGACCGAACCTCTATCCGGTCAATTGATCACCAGAAACTATCTGGGTTCACGTCTAGGTTCACGATTTACCCAAATCATATCTTCCACGAAATCTTCCTTATTGGTCGACCCTCCTTTTCGATCTACTGAATATCAGAATTTCCTTTGTTTCTCAATCCAATGTTATCTGATTTGTGCTTACCATATGTATTCGGTCGACTAACCCCATGATTGGTCAATTGAACCCTTGAGTTTCCTTTGTTAATTGATTCAATTATATTTGATCTACACTTTCCAAATAGGTTTGGTCGACCAATCCTCTTGATTAGTTAAATAAACCCTTATTTCCTTCTTGGTCGGATTGTGGTCGATCTATGCTTATCCACTTTGATCGGTCGACTGAACCACCCTGTTCAGTCGATCGAACCACCCTATTTGGTTGACCAAACCCGTCGATCACAGAGAACTTTATTTTTCTACAAAATAAAGTTAACACAATATGCATAATAATAATCCTACAAATAGAGTTAGAAACATATACTTATGAATGCATAATTTGACAGTTAGGACTATCTGATTTAGACTTAGAAACTTTCGTTGGATTCTTTAGTCAGATCAACACCTAATATTGTCCCAACTGGGACGCACTTTCACTACTTTTTGGAACGAAAGACCTCTCTAGAACTTACCTTACTTACTGCTAAACATCTGGTCTAATTGACCTGTTTGGATTTCTTCTTCTACTTAGTATCCAATTGACCCACCAAAGCTTTCCTTATTTGATGTCTGGTCCAACTGACTCATCAAGTATTTTGCCAGATCAGCTTATCTAGTTTTTTGTCTGGTGTCTAGTCCTTTTGATCCATTAAGAATCCCTTCACTACTATCCGGTCCTCCTGACCCACTAGGTCTTTCCAATGCATAATGTCTGGTCTTCCTGACCCATTAGGACTTTCCATGTTAAGTGACCTATACACTTAATTACATATTAAATAAATAATGTCTACCTTTAAACACTTTGTCATACATTAAAATACAAGTTTGATTATTGATATTGACTGCACCGATAATCTCCCCTTTTGATGTTTGGCAACACAGTTTAAAGTTAGAGAAAAAAAACTTTTCTTTAACCGAGTTTAACAAGATTTAAATGAATTTCAAACTTTAGTAGTTAAACTTAAATCAAGATGATTTGCTAACTTAAACTTAAATCACAGTTTGAAATTTAAGTTAAGCTAGAACAAGACTTGATAACTTTAACAACTTAATTTTTAGCAAAAATTATAAGTAATCAGTTCAAGCTTTTAAGTTGAAAGTTCAATCAAAGTTGAGATAACTAACGCGAACATAACTTCAATCTAAATTCCATTTCTATTTTCTTAGTTTTTCTCTCAGTTCACTTTAAACTAATCTTTCTCCCTTTAACACACATCAAAATAGGGATCATTGCAAAAAATTTCAAAGAAAATTTGAACTATCTTTTAATCTTTGCAAAAAGTATTTAAATATTTTCTAAGACATATTTCAAATGGAAGAATAAAGCAATTTTTAAAAATATTTTCTAAAGCAATAGTACAATTTTCAAAAATAATTTTATTTCAAAATAATAATTTATCTAAAAATTATCCTTAGTCAAAATGTCTAATTCCTTTTTCCTTCACTCAAGTGATATAGAAATGATCATTAAGTTTAGTATAGAATTAGTCACCTTTAGTGATTATTTTGAATTTAAACCCCTTAATTCATGTCGATGCACTTGTCTACATTTGAAATTAGGGGTAGATCCTAACATTTCACATCCATCTACGTGGCTCAATGCACAAATATGTTAATCCTAGGTGTTTGAGAGATGTAAAGGCTGCCTCGATCTATAGGTTCATAATTTCTAAATTAGGTCCTAGGCTAGTTCCATTTGCATGTAATAAGATATCAAGTATAATAGTATAACAATATATCAAGTATAAAAGATAAGAATCCTATTTTACTAAATGCATTTGTAATTGTCTTCTTAAAGTGCTGAACTCAGTCTCAGGTAGAGGTTTAGTTTGATTTTGACTCAACATAGTTGAGTTCAATGTTTCCTTTGGCTACATGATCTCTAACAAAATGATGTTTAACTTCTATGTGTTTTGTTCTTGAATGATGCATAAGATTTTTGGTTAAGTTTATTAAACTTATATTATCAATAAATGTTTTAACATTTTTGTAGTTTAACTCAAAATCTTTTAAAGTATGCATCATTCATAAAAATTATGCTACACATTCATTCATTGCTATATATTATTTCTCAGTTGTTGATAGTGTAACACAGTGTTGCTTTCTACTAAACGAGACTAATGATAGTCTCAAAAATTGACAACCACCACTTCTATTTTTTCTATCTAATTTACAGCCAGCATAGTCTGAGTTGGAATAGCCTTTAAGTTCAAAATAGATAGTCATAGGATACCACATTTTTACATTTAAAATTCCTATGAGGCGTCTAATTATTCTTTTAGCAGCTGTTAAATATGATTTTTTAGCACAAGTTTGGTATCTAGCACACATACCTATTGCAAATAGTATGTCAAGTTTGCTAACAGGTGGATAAAGAAAACTTCCTATTACACTTCTTTAGTACTTAAGTTTAACAGACTTTCCTTATGGGTTGTTATCTAACATAGTATTTGTTGTCATTGTTGTTTTTATTTTCTTAGTATTTTTCATTTCAAATTTTTTAATTAATTCTTTGGTATATTTGTGTTAATGTACATAATTTTCTTCTTTTATTTATTTTATTTGTAGGCCTAAAAAGAATGAAAGTTCTCCTACTAGATTCATTTCAAATTCTTTTTTCATTAGACTTATAAATTCTTTTAAACATTCAGTGTTGGTTGATCCAAATACTATAACATCTATATATACTTGAGCTATAAAAATATTTTTTTTAAAGTTTTAACGAATAATGTGGAATCAATTTGACCTTGTTTAAAAATTTTGGATATTAAGAAAGTTGATAGTCTTTCGTACCTGGCTCTATGAGCTTGTTTTAGACCATATAAGGCATTTTTTTTTGTTTAAATACATGATTTGGATATTCTAAGTGTTTAAATCAAGGTGGTTAAGTTACATATACTTCTTCTTTGATGAAACCATTTAAAATGACTGACTTAACATCTATTTGATATAACTTGAATCTTTTATATGCTGCGTAGGTGAGTAACATTCTAATGGATTCAAGTCTAGCAAATGATGCATAAATTTCATCATAGTCTAGGCCTTCTACTTGATTAAACCCTATAGCTACTAAGCATGTTTTATTTCTTATAACATTTTCTTTGTCATCTAATTTATTTCGAAAAACCCACTTATTATCTATGATAGATTTATCTTTTGGTAAAGGTACTAAATCCTAGACTTGGTTTTTTCAAATTAAGTTAGTTCTTCTTGCATTGCTATCACCTAGTTAGGATCAAGTAATGTTTCATCTATAGTTCAAGTGTGAATATTAGAGCAATTTGACTTATGTTTCTAAATGATGACCTTGTTCTAATTCCTTGATTTGGGTCTCCTAAAATTTGATTGGTTGGGTGATTTGCAATTGTTCTAGGTATTCTTATAATTTGATTTTCTTCTTCTTGTTCTTCTTGTACATTTTGTCTTGGTATTTCTTCATCTAGATTGTTCCTTATATTTTCTAAGTCTCCCCCTAAGTCATTGCTTGGTTTAACAAAAATTGTTTCTTATATGTTTCTCCTTCTTAATGGAGTAGTTCTTCGGATTTTAGAATTAGAAAGTAGCTACTATGTAATTGTTGATGTACGAAGTAAGTATTTGTTTTACTTTCTTTATTGCATGAAATATTTATTTCTTGTTCCTGATTTATTATGTATGCTATAAATGTCATAGGATATGGAGAGTCAGTCGCAAGTAGAGGAGATAATCTAGATGAACCGTGAAACCCTAGTGGCAAAGGTAGTCCCTAGAAGTGGACATTCTAGCATTATCGCCTTGAATGTAGACCGACTTGCCATGTAAGATATGGTAATTAAAAATAATAATAGAAATAATCATTGAAAATTTTAGAAAAAAATTTGGATAAAATTTTCGAGGGGTTAATCCGAATTTAGATGATGTTAAAGGGATGAGTTTAAGTGGGCTTTGAGGGAGCTCGATGAGAGGTAAATTGTTATAGGGGTAAATTGATTAAAGTAGAGTTTAGAGAATTATTTGGGTTAGGGGTTAATTGGTGTTATTAATCTAAAGTTTAATTGAAACCTAAGTTTTAAAGGGAAAGAGAAAAATTATTCTCTTCCTCTCCTGATTTCCCCTCTCCCTCACATGCCGTCGACCGAGATACAGCCACCACTACGGGTAGCTCCATCGCCTATGCTACCTCTCC